>JAPMLY010002133.1:0-68219 GCA_026401115.1 Tetraselmis chui
CTCTCAAAAACTCACGCAATATCAAGCGTGCGTGCCGTCGTGATTATTATGCTCTCCCAAGCATTCATTTACCTCGAGGATTGACACTTTCATCATATCATATTATATGTATAGATTAATTAACAATCACACATTCGAATTTCTATGTAAACAATATTTAATTCCATACAAATGCCACATCCGGACCCAATCTCATCTCTTGCATCGCCGCCCACGTTCGCATCACTCGCATCAACCAAGGATCCCCCACCTCCCATGCATATCGTTCTTACATTTTGTAAGCAACTATCCCACGCGACCCTAGAGGGGATCTCCTCGCTCCGCACCCCCCGCGCGCGCAAGCGCGCGCCCTGCAGTTCCCAACGTGGGCATTCAAGCAAAATATGTTCTATAGATTCAATGACATCCTTGCCGCATGCAGAACAATGATGGAGAAAACGTTCAGGCATGGCATGAATGCGGGCAAGACGACGGGATGTGGGAAATACACGCGTACGAAATTGAATCATAATGTGTAACCATGCAACGGCCCCCGCGGGAATGCCCGTGCCGTATTGTGGCAATGGGTTCCCAACATATGAGGCATGGGAATAAATACTCCACGTACTAGTCCATGCCGACGATGATGTCTCGAATACACCCCATACCGCTGCTTTAACTAGGTTAGAGGCCACGCGTGGTTGCAAAGACCTCCAAGCGGGTGGGACGCGTACGTTTTGGGCTAATTCCGCGCTTGCCCTAGCAAAACGATCCAGCCACCGCACGGTCCCAGACGTCCAAGTATTTGGGCGCAAACGACTAGGTTGGCGCACTAGATCGCTTATGCATGTATTTAGGGAGGGCGCTTCAAGGAGCGCCCTAGTCCTAGCCGGTGCTGCCATTGCTTCTATGGGCGCTATTCCTAACTCCCGTAGTAGTGGTGGTGTGGCCATCCCGGGGGCCTTTGCATCCACCCCAACTAGGCGCCTCAAACATTGATTGAATATAGTTTGTAATCTATTGACGCCGCTAGTCGAATCCATCCCTCATACTTTACACCCGTAAGTAAGGACCGGCAATATGCAGGTGTGAAGCACCGAGGTGCGTACATTAATGGGGATATCCCGCCCTCCTAACACCGAGTCGAGCGCTTCAACGGCGCGCCTACTTTTGTTTATCCTATCGCCCACGATATTTCGCATACTTAAATCCGAGTTTATGAACACGCCTAAATATATATACTCAGATACAACCGGTACCCGTTCCCCCTCGAGCTGCCAACGGTCGGCTTGTTCGCGTAGTGCGACTACATCGGAGTGGCGGTCTAGCGCCATTACCCCGCATTTTTTAACACCGAATCCCATATAGTGGTCCTCCGCCAATTGGGAAAAGTGGGCGAACATGGCATGCAAGTTATCGAGCTATGGCGCAAGGCCCACGGTGTCGTCGGCGAATAATTGGCCCGGCACCCTTAACGGTTGCCTAGAGTCAAGCACGTCAACGCAACCCGGCACCTCGCACCCCAATCCTTCTATCCCGTCAAATACATCATTAATCAATATGTTAAAGATGATTGGGGATGCTGGGCACCCTTGTCGCAGTCCGCGCTCTATTGGGATGGGGTCGGATAATATGCCCGGGGCCTCTCCATTTTTTACTTGGACAGTGCTATCCCTATATAGAGCTTTAAGGAAGGATAGCATATGTCCCGTAATCCCATTAGCCTCTAGTTTAGAAAATAGAAGTTCATGAGGGATAGTATCGTATGCTTTCCGCAAATCTATAAACCCCGCATACGTGGGTAACCCTAACGCATGGCGGCGGCCTGCGATATCAAATATGCTCGCGACTTGAAAGGGGCACTCTTCCCCTTGCATAAATCCCCCTTGCCACCGGCGGATTAATTTATTCGTTTGGCATACATCTTGAAGACGTTGGGTTACGACCGTGATTAGTAGTTTAATAAGAGCCCCCATAATGGAAATGCCTCTATAATTATCCATGACGGTCACGTCTCCTTTGTTAGTATTGACACGACCGCGGAGCTACACCATTGCTTAGGGACACATTTAGTAGTCCATATCTTATTCATCAACTCCAATAGGGATTTGCAAAAAGGGCTATCCTGGGCGTATATCGCCAGTTTTAAGGTCTCCGCGGTTATGCCATCCACCCCTATAGCTTTATTATTATTTAATCTTTTAAAGGCCTTGCAAAGTTCCCCTCCACCAATGGGTCCATTAATCCCGTCTAGCGCAGGGGAGGGGGGCCGGCCCCCTCGGCGTCGTTCCCATGCCTCGCGGTAAATGGTAGCCCTACACGCAGCAGGGTGAGGGTCACGCAAATGCTCCCGATAGTGCCGTGCCCAGCACGCGTTAATTTCACCCGGTTCGGTATGGAGTACTCCCGACGTCGGATCATGCACTAGTTGTTCCGCGTGGTTGCTTTGCGTAGGATGACCCTTGGCAATAGAGCGGGCCCATTTCCAAAAACCCCGCCTACCACCACCTTGTCTAAAGTCGTTAATGGCCTTGTCTATGGCTCTAGCCTTTTGGCGGCGGCGGTTAGTTCGGACCATGTTTTTAACCCGGAAGCGCGCAGCGATATACCTATCCAATGCTACGGATTGGTAAGGGCCGCGGGCCTTTTGGCACAAGGCCAAAAAAGCATGCCGACGACGAGCGATAACCCCTAGGATAGAACTTTGTAGCGGACGCCCGAGGCCCTTACGCCTAGTGCGTGAAACCGCCCCTACCATGCGGGCTGTAAACCATACGGCTTGGACAAAACCATCGGCGTCGGCGTCGATGGAGTCGGGTTCCCGTGACATGGCCCCCTCCATAGGCTCGTCATTAGTACCGCGAAGGGGTTAGCGGTGACGAAGTCGCGGAAAGGTGTCGGCCACTCAGAAGGAGGATCTCCCCGAGCCGGCTTCATGATTGATCGGACGGAGAGGCGTTCAAGCATGAGAGGGGGGGTGGGGATGTTCGAACAAATCACATGCAAGTCGAGGGACGGAAGCGAAGACAGGGAAGTGGTCGGAGGTGTCCCATGAATGGTCGACAGCGACAAAGTGTGGGAAGGAAAGGGAAGGGCCCATGACGGGGGGCCATGCCGCGAAATGATCGATCACCCGGCAGTTGCCCCTCCGGCATGTACCACGCACGCGTGCCGAAGCGTCTCGCGGCCAAACGGTTTTAGCATCTGGTACACACCGCCAACGCCGTAACAAAGCATGTAATTGTGCTTCATCGAGGTTCCAATCCCCCCCTACGACGATGGCATCTATAGGGAATTTTTCACGAAGCTGCGCTAGCTCCTCGCGCAAGCGGCAACGGTACGGTTCCCCTTGCGATCCGCTAGGGAGATAGACCGAGATGAATATAATGCTCGCGGAGTCGTTGCTACCGTCTATTAGTACTGTAGTGCCAGTTCATGTAAGGATTACGTGACGCAATAGATATTTTCTTCCAATGAAAAGCAGTGGAGGCCACAAAGCAAAAAGAAGAAAAGAGGATTAAAAACCCTAAGCCCGAGGAACATGAAGGCATGCCACGGCGTCAGCACTACCCTCCTAAAAAGCGTCGCGGATAGGAACCTAGAGTGCTATGAAGAGCAGTTGAAAGACGTTGCATGAATTCACGTCGCACATCCCCCAAAAAAGCCGAAAAGGAACATAAGTAGATCCACGAACAAAATGTTGCATACGGACACAACTGTCACAGCGCAAGGAGCGAGAGTAACGCTATGAAAGGAATACAATGGCCTACCTATAGCACCCTTGTAGTGAGTACGGTGTCCCCCCTAGTTTCACGACAATGGCGATTTGAGGACAAGTGAAGGGGGGGTCCTGTCTCGTGCCCTACAGCGAAGTACTTCACCGCATGTACACTCCTCCACAAAAGTCCGGACATGCATTATGTTATTCATTGGCTAGTCAAGAACACGCTCCCATGTCACCACGTCAAGCGCGACGATATCCGAGTACCACCTGATTGTAGGAGAGCCGAGAAGCAAGCAATAAGCCGTCATCCGGTGTGGTTAGACTTCAGCATAAAGCGGGTGTTGTCGGTGAAGTTTGTCGAATAAAGCCCATAAATTCCAAGGAAATTGTTTGAAGTACACACGTCGTTCTGAGCGCCACGCTTGGGCATTGCTCAAGCGCTCATACCAAGCTGCATACTACTATGTGTTCCACATAACCGTATTTTTGGGGGCTCTTTGGAGGGGGTTTGAGGCGTGGGTGCCGTGTTCAATGCGCGAGGTTTGGTTTGCGGGTGTGTGAATAGAGCACGGAAGTTCACGCCGCTGGCGCGGGTGATGTTTTTGGAAAGCAAGTGAGCAAAAACGCACATGACGCAGGTTTGGATAAACACTGCACGTTGTAAACATGCGAGGGCGATTGGGTTAGGGGAGGGGCGAGGTCCAATTTGGCTGTTAGGGACGCATCACGTTGACGGTGGTGTTTGGAATGTTTGGGTATGTGCTTGTGCCAACCACACCCGCCGCACGCGTGGCACGTGTCGGGAATTAGGCTCGGAAGTCAGTAGGAATGAAGAATTGGTAAACATATATCGACAAACCCCGCACAAATCGCCTCATGAGGTGAGCCGAATTCGATGGGTGTTGCTTGGCACTGCGCCTCATCTTTGCCGGAATGATGTGGAAATTAAATCAATTCATATAAAGTCTATTTGTTGTTGTTTGAACTCCAAAGTAGAGAAGTTCGACGCGCATTAACAAGATGCCTCCAACGGTACATGTTAGTAAAAGTTTTCACCAATGAAATGAAATGAAATGAAATGAAATTGAAATTGTTTACAACAATACCAGTATAAACCGGCTGCTGTTCTGGGCCCCCCCGTTCAACGCCTAACTGGACTTATATGCGGAGCAGATCGTAAACCACTAATCCCAACCTCTCCATTGGCAGTGACGATACCGTCCAAAAGATACAGGTAACCAAGTAGTTTGTTTTTGATCTATACGTATTTATTTCTGGTACAGTATGAAATATAAAAAGTGTCGCTAGTCTCCACGATACGCGGCCTGATCCAGCCGCAGCGGGGTCGCTAATCAGCAAGGATGTTCAACTTGAGCTGGTCGAGTCGAACCTGCATGACCTCGGCTCATGTGCGACTCCGGTCGTGCCGAAGCCATTGGGGGAAAGGCAAGTGAAAACCCCCCCTCGCACGGGTCGTCGTCGGTCCCGTCTCGATCCGTGCTCAGCCCCGCCCGAGGTATTAGCTGCTCCTCCCGACGCAGCGCGCCACCTAGCCGAGTCTTCTCTCCTCCTTCGGGGGTTGAGAAGAGAAAATAACTAGGCTGCAGACGGTGTCCGGCTGGCTCTCCTGCCTCCGAGCCAGATTTTCTCTTGTCCCATGTCCTTGTTCTGTCTGTTTCCAACACCTATATGATCGCGTTGTGGCCGTCCTTACCCTCCCCCGGTGGTTTACGTTGTTAGGGGGGCGCCTTCATGAGCAATGTGCCGTTACGATAACCCTAGGCACACTGACTATGGCACCCTATCGATAACCGGGTACCGACTAGGGAAGGGGTTGGAAGAACACAAGGATCGAGTCGCCGGTCCTCAAAAGATAGTGGGTACGGGAATTTTTCCAAAAACCCCCCGTACCGGGTTTTTCCGCCGGCGGGTGATCCAAAGGACCGCCGCCGCCAAACCGTGCCGCTCCTCCGGCTGCGACCCACCTCCGTCATGCGCAGCATCAGGCCTCGCCCCCAGGGGAGACTTAAGGCTCTCGCACGGCTGGCGACTGCTAGTGAGCGCCGTGCCCTAGCGCTGCTTCCGAGCTATCCGCCGCCAGCTCCAACACCCTCGTCCCTCCGCCGATCCGTCCGTACCCTTTTTCGCCAAAAAATGTTTCGCAAACGCCGCCCCCGCCCCATCGTCGGGAGAGAATCTGCGAGTCTTTAGTCGCGGAAGAGACATATCGGACTGGCCGATCGGGAGATTCATGTGCCGGTGTACGGATATTATGTTTTTCCAAAACCCTCCGTGCCGGGCTTCCCGACAGTTGTTGATCCCGCGGATCGCAGCTGTCGTTATCTCGTTTAGCCCCCTACCGTGCCGGACATGGCACGGCTAGAGGGTTACCAGCGCCCACCGCGTGGAGGAAGAGGTAGGTGCCGACGGGCCTGCGAGCGAACCCCTCTCCGGGGCCGCCGCCGCTGCGCCGCCGGCGGGCGCCAAGTTTTCACCATATTTGTGTAAGTTATGAACATTGTGGCCGGAAGCGGCTTGCCCGTGGGTTGTGGGCATATCGGTGGAATATGTTCATACGTGAATTCGTGCGTTTCCCCAACTGCGGCCTGCCCAACACCTCCTCCCTCCGTCGCCTATGCATTATATTTGCGCGACCATCGCATCAGCATTCATATTGCGGCGTTGTGCGCCCGTTACTCTTTTCGTCTAACCAACACCGCGACTTTTTGAAAGAGCGTGTCGCACGGGTGCGGGCGCGATAACTCCAAGTACACAAGCCATGCAATGCTCGAAGTCGCCCCTCGTAGCTGTCGGCGCATTCCATATTGGGCGCAAAAGCATTGCCTAGTGCCTCGGGGATATGTGTACGATATGATTTATCATACACCGACCTATATGATTACGCGCTTTCATAATCAGTACTTTTTTCTGTTAAATACCGCTATGTACAGTCAGTGAATATCTAAAGTAGCGGCAGACACGCCTAAGCTCAGTATCGTCTGCACCACCGACTTCGGCTACATATCGAGCGACCATCCCCATCACAAGGTATGGTGCACCACGCCCGCTGAATATTGGGGAAGGGAGGGTTCAAGATACTAGAGGTGCGGCCGTGGGGCGTATTTATTCCGTACGGACCCGCCTTATGTCTCCGAAAGCTAGGAGGTCGAGTATCATTTGATGTTCGTAGCCAATCGCTGTCGTGCCGTGAGCTGGGCACTCATTGCAAAGTCCCACACTCAACGCACAGAAAGGAAGTATTCTGCAAGGTACCCTTGTCGAGGTTGCAAAGGAGGTAGCAGATTCGTTTGTTGTGACCGTTTTCGGAGCGTTCATTATTGTTTAGGGCGTGGACGCGTTCTTCTTGGGATCTTTCGGTTCGGCCGAATAAAGGTCCGGATAGTAATCACATGTCCCGACGTTGGGTTGACACTTCGTGATCATGTAACACGTTGGAGACCAACGACTGGTATGCAAGCTAAAAAGGATTCTAAATAGTTCGGGTCGAACAGGGCTGGGTTGTTTGAATGTAAAACTTCACAAGCTCCAACATCAGGTGACGCATATGTCGTAGTCGTCGAGCACGAGCATTTAAGCTTCCTCCATCGCATCCGTAGTTACTAACGCTACCTATCCACGGATTTTCTTCGAAACAAATACACAACACTTTTGAGATATAGCTTAGACATCGATATAGCATGGCACCTCAAAGTTAGAGATAGGGGTTGACGTAGTCCACGCCAAGGCCGCCAGGAATCCCGAGCTTATGGTGGACGTAACATAACATAACACATGTGCGCCGTTTACACTTGCCTGTTGTCACTACTCTTAGTGTTGTCGAAATGAAATGAAATGAAATGAAATGAAATGAAATGAAATGAAATGAAATGAAATGAAATGAAATGAAATGAAATGAAATTGAAATGAAATGAAATTGAAATGAAATGAAATGAAATTGTTTACAACAATACCAGTATAATCCGGCTGCTGTCTCTGGGCCCCCCCGTTCAACGCCAGTTATTTGTGGACTTATATGCCGGAGTAGATCGTAAACCACTAATCTTAACCTCTCCATTGGCAGTGACGATACCGTCCAAAAGATACAGGTAACCAAGTAGTTTGTTTTTGATCTATACGTACTTTTTTTGGATAGAGTATGAAATATAAAAAGTGTCGCTAGTCTCCACGATACGCGGCCTGCTCTAGCCGCAGCGGGGTCGCTAATCAGCAAGGCTGTTCAACTTGAGCTGGTCGAGTCGAACCTGCCTGACCTCGGCTCATGTGCGACTCCGGTCGTGCCGGAGCCAGGGGGGAAAGGCAAGTGAAAACCCCCCCTCGCACAAGTCGTCGTCGGTCCCGTCTCGATCCGTGCTCAGCCCCGCCCGAGGTATTAGCTGCTCTTCCCGACGCAGCGCGCCACCTAGCCGAGTCTTCTCTCCTCCTTCGGGGGTTGAGAAGAGAAAATAACTAGGCTGCAAACGGTGTCCGGCTGGCTCTCCTGCCTCCGAGCCAGATTTTCTCTTGTCCCATGTCCTTGTTCCGTCTGCTTCCAACACCTATATGATCGCGTTGTGGCCGTCCTTACCCTCCCCCGGTGGTTTACGTTGTTAGGGGGCCGCCTTCATGAGCAATGTGCCGTTACGATAACCCTAGGCACACTGACTATGGCACCCTATCGATAACCGGGTACCGACTAGGGAAGGGGTTGGAAGAACACAAGGATCGAGTCGGCGGTCCTCAAAAGATGGTGGGTACGGGAATTTTTCCAAAAACCCCCCGTACCGGGTTTTTCCGCCGGCGGGTGATCCAAAGGACCGCCGCCGCCAAACCGTGCCGCTCCTCCGGCTGCGACCCACCTCCGCCATGCGCAGCATCAGGCCTCGCCCCCAGGGGAGACTTAAGGCTCTCGCACGGCGGCACGGCTGGCGACTGCTAGCGAGCGCCGTGCCCTAGCGCTGCTTCCGAGCTGTCCGCCGCTAGCTCCAACACCCTCGTCCCTCCGCCGATCCGTCCGTACCCTTTTTCGCCAAAAAATGTTTCGCAAACGCCGCCCCCGCCCGATCGTCGGGAGAGAATCTGCGAGTATTTAGTCGCGGAAGAGACATATCGGAATATCCGAGCGGGAGATTCATGTGCCGGTGTACGGATATTATGTTTTTCCAAAACCCTCCGTGCCGGGCTTCCCGACAGCTATTGATCCCGCGGATCGCAGCTGTCGGTATCTCGTTTAGCCCCCTACCGTGCCGGGCATGGCACGGCTAGAGGGTTACCAGCGCCCACCGCGTTGTGGTAGAGGTAGGTGCCGACGGGCCTGCGAGCGCACCCCTCTCCGGGGCCGCCGCCGCTGCGTCGCCGGCGGGCGCCTAGTGTTGTCACTAATCATGCTGTCACTTGTCCGCCTGTTGTCACTAGTTTTACATTGATACATTGTAGTGCTAAGGTAAACCATGGTCTCTGCTTATGGTGTAGATTTCTGATGGAAGGCCTTGGGAAAGAGGTTGTTCGTACTTCACGATTTCGGTGAAGTAGCTATTTATTTTGAGAGGGGCCACATCGAGGGATGTGCAGCAAGAAGGTAAGTGCCTATTCCACATTCAATAGAAACTAAATGATATTGACTTTTATCAACTTCTTTTCCTTAAACACGCCCGAAGCAAGCATTCCGTATGCCGTAACATAGTCATGCGTGCATCTCTAACGTCATTCGCCATTCGGGACACACACCATGTTGAGCTACATGTTTTTATCCATGCATGGCTTATCCATTTGCACTTCTGTGAAGACCAATAAGTATCATTCAATCTATCCCCGAGGGCTAGTATCAGGTGATGAAGAATTGTTAAGCACGCAAGTCGGCGTGTATGTTCTCGTGGGAAAGCATGATACACAGCTTCAATATGTCTAATCGTCCGTTTGTCACATGTAGGCTCTTCCCTCCCCCCCCCTCACCATTATATATAGAGCAACACGCATTCCAATTAGGCATTATCGCCACAGTAATCATTTTCGACACCTCCCACATCGCTAATATGTTTGGCTTGCATATCGCAACGGTGACTTTAAGCACATGTGGGAGCATCGCTACGTCAAGGAGATAGCCGTCTAGGGGATCCAATACGGTGTTTTCTTGGAGCGTGGTCGCCCTCGTCTTCTGAAAACTCGCCCTCCATAACGAGGTCGTCGTTGTTGTGGTCGGGTATGATTTCCGTGTTTGTAGGCGGTGACATTAAGTTCGAACTATAGCTAGCGAAAGAACCCCACCAAGTAAGGTAGTTCGGTAGTGTGAGTTCGATAGTACGCGGACCGGTATCACTCACTACCGACCCTCAATAATAAATGGTACGAGTAACGCATCGTCCGTAATTGCACATGGAATTTGCATAGCTAGTCGGGTGGGTTGAAAGGGCATTCGCACTGCAACGCATTTTGTGTTGATGATCTGTGTGGGTCTTGGAGCTGCATTGCCATCTTTGTCTAGTTCATCGTTTAAGTTGCGTGCGGGATCGTGTTCTAGCGGCATGTCGAGGCAATTGACCACCACACACAGTAGCTGACGGACGTGCGGACCATCCCATAGCTTTGGTCACGTTCTTGTCGTCACGCACCACCTTTCAAATGTGAAAGGGGGTATATGCGGGTAGAGAAAAATGCCTTTCGCGTCACGGTCGCTTTCGTGGTTGTGGTGATGTATGCCGACAAGCGACCAGACCAAATCAGCTGTTCGAACAGCTTCCGCCCCCTCTTGGGTTGTAAGCCGACGGAGTTAAGCTAAGGACACTTTGGGGTACACGCCCCTGAAGTTTGACAAAGTACTAACTTTTCCTCGCGTGGGGGTGACCCGTTACTTACGAGACTCTGGTGTATGATTAGTCATACAAATGTAGTACTTATCATACACATATCCCCGAGGCACTAGAATTTCAGGAGATTTGTCAACAAAATCGATGCATGGTTACATTTTCTACTTGCGAAGATGCGAAATCGTGTCCGGACTTTTTGGAGGAGTGTATTGACACTTCATATTTGTTAAGTCCGATACTAGCGGCACGCATTTAATTACCCGCCACACCCTGACACCGTGCCGCGATGGCCATGCAACTCTATTAGGGGGTAAAATTATGATTTGCAAATAACACCACGGGGCGTTGTTCACTAACATGGGCACCTCTATCGTCACGCCCCAATTACTGTGGGGATGTACACAAGTTGGATTTGCGGCCAATATTTTGCGGGCCGAAAAGCGTGCATGTGCATGATATTATGCACTTATGCACGCCTCTATGCGTAGTTCGATGCACGTAGTGTCGTAGTGTCGCGACAAGCATGGAGACTACTCGACACTGTGTTCTCAGTATGCTTGCACGATTGCACTAGTATCCGCCGAGTGTGTTGCGCCCGGCCGTCTACAAAACGGCGGCGACACCGAAAATGGCGTACCGTACGCACTTGGCTTTCTTGCCACTTGCCTGGAAATATAAACAAGGAGCACGGGCTAGGGACCTATTGGGCTTGAAGGGTGGTTGACTTGCATTGAAGTAAGCACCCTAGCGCGCGCGGATCGTTGGCCTTTGAAGCGTGCGCATCGCCGGGCGTGAAATGTGGCGGGGAGCTTTCTGAGAACCCTAGCACGGGCTTTTACTTGGCCTACGGCAAATGGCACGGCACCATGCCATCATGGGGCATGAAAAGGGCAACGCCGTGAATTGAAGCAATACATAGCGCTGATTGTTGAGCGTGTTGGCGTAGCGAGTGTGCGGGTACCACCTCTCGAGGGGTTGCTAGCCCCGCGCGAATGTGGCAGATTTCAAAACCTAATAAAAACTTTATTTGGCTGTACGAGGGCATGGATGACGTCGGACGGCGGATTTGACGCGAGAAACGACCGTCAGGCATGCTTAATTACACGTGCACTCGGGGGAGGGGCTTTCTTAAATCCTTATGCGACTACTTTTGCTCCAATTGGACACCGTGCGGCAAATTTAAGGTATTTAAGCCACCCAAGTTATGGGTTTCCGGCCCCAATTACACCCACGTCAAGCAATTTAACGGCACCTGCCGTCACACCCACGGGCGCCCATGTTTACGGATAACATGCTCGAATCATTAAAACCGCATATTGTACCACCGATTTCGGGAGTATTCACCAACCAAAGTGTGGAAAATCCGAATTCCGGTGCGCCCAAATCATTGTATCCACAAAAATCGGGGTTGGGCCGCAAATCCTAATACGCCGGATAGTAGCCGGGGCGGGCTCCGTTTGTGCTCCGCTTCCCTTTTCACTTAACCATCAACACAAGTTTTGGTTCACCTTTTCAGCGAGTTAAAGAACAGTTAAACCCTTGAAATCCTACATGATAAACACCCGCCCTACGGGAAAAGCCCTATCTATTTTACTAGTAACGGACTCTATGGGAACAGTGTTGGCGATTTCTACACCGCCTAGAATTCGCTAGTATTAGTGGTTCGGAACAATGCGGCGAGGATATGGGCGTTCACGTGTGACTAGAGAATTTCGGTTGAAGGTGGGATGCCGCCCAATTGCGCACACCACGCTGAACCTGAACTACGTCGCGGCTCCAAAACTGGTATGGAGCCTACACCAACCATTGTGACGAGTACATTCCTTCAACATTACATGACATGACATTATATATGTACTCGTTACTAAATACAATTCTTGCTTTTCCATCGGAAGGACTTACAACGTGTGTACGTCGCTACTGCAAATTAGCGAGGGTTCTAATGCGTACTGTACTACCATTACCTCCCGGTACGTTCGCACAATAAATCTAACTAGCCACATGACGCGCCAAACGAGGTTTCGAATGCAGAACGTGATTCCTAGATTGGACGAGCCGCGTCGCTAGTCTGTTGACGACGGTTGGAAAGCCCTAGCACCTAGCACGAAAACTGAGCATGAGCATGTGCTATCTAGGCGGGAAGCTATTTAAGCATAGTGTAGTACAGGGAGGTGACACAACCTTTCAACAATTCCCTTTGATTAACTATAATCTAATGTTACACATTTAAGCATTAACACTGAAGAATTTTCTCCATCTCTCCCCATTTCCACTTCCACCAACAATTGAGCAACGACAAAACATAAACGGTGGGTGTTTGCATTTAGCTTTCCGAATGCTAACCGCCGCACTGGTTTCGGATCTCTTTGGTCGACGCACGTCTTCGTTGTCGCTTGATTTGCTCGACGCTACTTTCTTGATTCGAAACGACTTCTCATGGACATGCCGACATGGTCATTACGTGGTTGTCGTACTTCATGTTTGTGGTTCTAAAGTCTTCGACATTAAGCTCGTTTTACAGCATCAGCGATTACGCATCCTACCGTCACTAAAGACAGTAAAAAGATCCGAAGTACTACTAAAGTACTATTGAACCACATAACGGGGATGGGTCGGTAGCTCGAAATGAGCAACGCCGACCGTCTTCGCTCCGGGCCAGGTCTCCCGATGAGCGACATACTAGTGGACATAGGGCCCGTTGAACAACAGGCACCGTCCACCTCTCCCCAACCGAGCCTAGCTCACCCCTGTCAATGGATCCGTAGCGACACTAGACGGTACACACAGCAAGGCGCAGCTCGCAGAGTTTTGAATATCGTCTCCCCGACAGCTCTCGCACCACCCACTTTGAAATCCGAAAATGTACCCCCTCCAGTACTACGAACCGTCAAAATCAACCATCGCTTACAAAAACCCCCCCTCCCCGGGGGCGGCGCGCCACACCACGCCCTACCGAGCGTTCGGACGTCCATGTCCGCCGCCAACATCCTCCAAACCTAGGCCCCATCTGGCATGGTCGTGTGCCGCCAGCACACGCAACCTACTCGAAAACACAATATAACCCAACAAAACTCCAAACCACTCTTCGAATCACAAGCGGTCATTATGTCCTCGTCCTCTGACCTCCTCCCCACTTACAAACATGTGCTCTTGCGGGACCGCCCGAAGCACGCGACCTACGTGGACCTCTCCAACCCCAAGACTCGACTCGCGCGACATCCGCTCGCACCATTCCTCACGGTGCCTCACCCACCCCCGGAAAAGCGCAACTTAGGCACTGCTCAGGACCCCCCCCCCCGGTAGTCGAGGACTCCTTACCCCTCTGGTCCTGGCGCCCCCCCGGTCAACTAACGACCTCGGGCCGGCCGACGACTTGTATTCCCGTATGATCGACTCATACCTCCTTACATGCCAGTACTCCACCTCCCCCCCCCACCTCGCCAGCTTATGGCTCCACGGTATGTTCCTCCCGGACTCGACCCACCCCTCCGATACGGTGACCTCGGCATGTTCGGTTGCCCGTCGCTGGCTACTCGAAAGCATCAACAAGGTCACCGACCTCCCTCTCCGCGTAAAAAATACTATAGGCCGTGAACTCGTCCACCACTCGCGCGAGACAGCGCGAGCCACCCGTACTCCCCACCCGTCAGCACGACCGTGTTACGACGCCATCCCTCTGTCCGACGACCTTGCATCGGGCTTCCGGGAGATACGACTAGACATTCCTACCTCATGTGTCGCGATCGGATTTTTGTACCAGCTCGCTTCACAGCAACGTGAACTCCGCTCGACCGGTCCGACACCACCCACCGCTGCGCTCTCTCACCCCCTGCTGACCAAACTAAAGCAGTAGAAAGTCCAATTCCTCCGACCAACCTCGATCCATGCAGTCTCAGGACGAAGGCTCAAAATTCGCTCCCCCTTTTCACTGATCTATCCGGCCGAGAAACATGTCGACCCAGCTCGTCCCCACTGGCACCACCCAGACGACCCCACCCCCCTGCATGGTGAAAGACTTGCCTGAATCGGTCCAATTCCTCCTCCAATTCGCGGACGCGATCCAGGCTGTGGACGACCCCACCCCGATCGAGAGCGACTTCTCCTCCCTATGGGTAAATGTCCTCCACTTGCCCAATAACCCTGTCCTTTCACAATCAGGCCATGTTTCACTGAACCTATTTCCTACTTCACTTCACGAAATGGTACCCCCTAGCCCTCAACTTCACACCATCACCATCATACCCCCTCTTGTCATTGGACACGTCCCAAGCACCTCCTGGGCCAACACATGCCTCATCACCGTCCTCATCCATTCCCGTCATACCCTCTCCCTCCCATGTACCAACGTTGACGGCGTCATTCCAAACACACACTGGCTATACACGCTGCTCCACCAAACCGCAAAAGAGTTCACAGCCCACCACGCCCCCTCCGCCTCCGCCTCCCACACCCCATTTGACCTCACACACCATACATCCCTCCAAAAATTCCCGGACGGCTCCTACTTTCGCTCCCACCCCTACCCCTTCCCCTCCCCCATCATCAACACCAGCATCCAAGTTTCACTCACTACCGAAATGTACTGCATCCTCATCTCCATCAACGGCACAACCACAATCCCTCTCCAACACACATTCGTTCACAGAGGCGCACACACCCAATCCTTTTGCACACTCACCATCAACCCCCACCACTACTCCACCTTTAGAAGGGCCCGCCTTTCGGACCCCGCTTTCACCACCACCCCTTCCCCACATCCACTCACTCACACCAAACACAACATCCTATACCGCAACTCCCCCATCCTCCTCCTCCAATGGGCTCGCCACCTACAGAACTGCAACATCTCCAACAAGTGGCAAATCGAGACATCCGACTTCGCGTTGATGGACGCCGACGACGACGCCCCCTCGACCTCACCTCCCTTCCCGACATCCAGCTCTCTTCCACCACCCCCGCCCCCGTCCCCACCCAACCGAACACCCCCCACCACTCACAAACTATCCACCCCGCCCCCCCTTCCCCCCCCCACGCCACTCCCTCCCATACCTCTACTGCTCCCCCATTCACCCCCCACCCCAACACCTCCCCCACCCTCCTCCCCACCATCACCGAAGACTCCACCGACCCCATGGACTCCTCTCCTCTCCCTCACCTTAACCCCAACCCACCCCACACCCCCTCCAACCCCTCCACCGCTCCTCCTCCCCCTCCACCCGTCTACTCCCTCCTTCCCCCGACTCTCCTCCCGACCTCCCCCCCACACCTCTCAACCTCCCCCCCGCCCGACCACATGGACTTCCCCCCCAACCACCGCCCTCCCACAGACCCCTCACTCAAACCCGCACCCCCGGCCGGCATCTCCAAACACACCCGCCCCTCCCGGAAAAATACCTTTCCTCCCCCCCCCCCCCGCGCTCCCCCCCACCCCTCTCTCACCCCCCTCCCACCCACACTGCCCTCCCCCCAACCCCCACACTTTCCCCTCCCTTGATCTCCCCCTTGACCCCCCCTCTCTCCTACCCACCCTCATCCCTCTTCCCAAAAACTCCCGGAGCGCCGACGACGACTCACTCGAAGACCTCGAGGACTTGCTAGAGGACGACCTAGGGGAGGCTCATTCGTCCCCCTCACTCCCTCCCTCCTCCAGCAGCCCAGCCAGCCCCCTCGGGACACTCCCGGCCGACAGGGCCGGACTCCATCATTAGTCCCCCACAGAACGGGCCTCACGGCCCAGAGGTTAGACCCCACCTCCACCCCCACAAACCCCCGCCCGATATCCGCAACCATATTGTAATCAACTCACCTCGACCCCCCCTCCCGGCTCATTTTACCCCCTCCACCTGTGGTGTCACCCTACACAACTACCTCTTCGACTTAAATCTTGAATATGGCATGCCCACTCCCACATGTCACCTTGACTCCTCTGCAGTGCTCTCTTTCCCGTGGGGTCACTACCAAGACCTCTCCAACCTATATTGCATGGCTACCACCCTAGCCAAACTTCACTCCTCCGACTCTGCCTTCTATGCAATTATCACCAATAACGAGGTTGATAACTTCCATAACCATAAGCTATACCCTAGCCAATGGACCAACCTCTCTAATACTGTCTCACCCCCCCACCCGGGCATGCCCAACAACCCCTAATCGTCCTCACCTAGCAACACTCCCACTTCGGTCTCCTCCACTTAACGCACTCCTCGGCTACCATGATTGACTCCCTACACCACCCCCCCTCCCAACCTCCTTACACGCTCTCTCGCTCTCTTAACCTCCTAGAACTCTTCCCCCCCCCCCCCCCCGCTTGTCGGTGACCTACGCCTACTCAACCCCACTCGCCAAAATGACACTTCAACGGCATGGTCGTGCGGAACCCACGCCCTGCTGCATACCTACTTTATCACCACAGCACCCCCCGACCAAGCGTACAACCCCCCTCCCTTCGACCCCCGTACCACCGTCTACTCCCTACACTCACTCCCATGGAAGCACACCTTCCGCTCCACTCCCCTCCCAGTCGGCAGACCACAACTACTCGCCGCCCTCCACCCCCCCAACCCCTTTCCCCCTTTCAGCTCCCACACCCCACCCCTCCCCCACCACCTACCCCTCTCCCCCCCTCCCCCCTAACCCTCCTTCCCTCCCCCCTCCCTCCCACCCCCCTCAAGTCCACCGCCCCTCCGACGACCCTCCCAACCCCCCCGCCTCCCTCCACTCCTCCATCCTCCCAAACCACACCACCCAACCACTCCATCTCATCACCCTCAACACCCGCGGCCTCCACACCTCCATTATGGACGTCGAACACCTCACCACCACACATCATCCGGACGTCCTCATCCTCACCGAAACCAACCACGACACCCACAAATCCCGTTGGCGTATCGCCCTCCCCCAATACCTCCTCAAAAGCTCTCGACCATACTACTCACCTATGCCCCTACCCAACGCTAGCGTTCTCTTCGCGGTCCGCAGGGCCTCGTTCCAGTCTGTCACTGTCCTAACCCCACCCTCCCACCTCATCCCCAATATCGCTGGCCTAACCCTCGTCCCACACTCAGGCACTCCTTACCTTCTCCTCGGAGCATACATGGCCCAGCTCCACACCCCCCAGCTGAACCGCCTATATCCTTAAGTTGCTGCGTGGGGCCTCCGCCTGGCTGACGACCACCCGAACCACCGCATCCTATGGGGCGGGGACTTTCAGTCGACCACCACAAAAGGTACCGGGAACCCCGCCTTCACCTCACTACTCGAGTCCCACCTCCATCCCCTCCACCCCCCCATCCCTACCTTCCCCCGCAGCGGGGGCTGCCTCGACCACTGGCTCACCACGCCACCATCTCCTCTCGTCCTTCCACCGTCCTCTTGCTCGGTCTTCCCCTCCCCCTCACAAGTCACTGACCACTATGCAATCCACATCGTTATTCCTGCCCCCTTCTCTCTCATAGCCCACCCCCCCACCCCATACCCACCCCCACACACACCACACCACACCACACGCAAACTCAACTTTAAACTCCCCCTCACACCCGACCACATACATACATATCAAACCAGCACACCCGACCTCATCAACCAAACGGCCACCCTCCACGCAGCAATACTTAACACCCCACATTCCTCAGCCTCCCTTCACACCCTCGACACCCTCGCCTCGCAATTCACCACCCTCCTCTCCCACCACATGGACCACGCTGCCACCATCTGGCCTCTCCTCCCCGCCAAAAAACCCCGTCCACCCCAAGCGTCCCTCAACCCTACATGGCTTCCTAAAAAAACACGCAAACACATTCTAAAACTCCGCCGATGTAGTACGATCACCGGTCCCCTCCCCCTCCTCCTCGCCCAAGCCCTCTTAAATACGACCGATTACCTCACCATGACGCCATCAAACAACAATGCCAAGCACGCATACGACACCTACTACGAGCTACAACAACGGATGAATTAAGAAAAACGAGACACGCGCCAACACGGCCTACCACGCCTGTCCGAAATCCTCCCATCGCCGATTTAAAATCAAAAGCGGACTCCTCCCCCCCCCCAGCGCGACCTCGACCCTCCATAGAATCACCAACCAACTACAGCGACCTCTCCCACCGAGACTTCCTCGAGGCGGTACACTCCCACTTCGACGTCGAACTCAGCCGCGCCACCCCACACGACCTGCCCAACCCCCATGGGAACTCCTAGACAACCCCGACAACTTCACCATCGAACCCCGCGGAGACCCCTCTCTCACCCTAGCTGACATGATAACCCGCGACACATTCGATAAAACCATTAACTCAGTAGGTACAGGCAAAGCCCCCGGCCCCGACGGCATCCCCAACGAAATCATCAAATTCTTACCCCCGGCGACCCGCTCCGCCCTCTTCTCTCGCCTCTCCCTCCTCGCCCACACATCCTACACCCCTCTTGAATGGTGCCTAAGGCTAGGGATCGATGGTATGGTCGATATTTTATAAGCGCATTTCGCTGCGATTTCGGATACATATCGCATTCGGGGTCTCCGAAAACACCACGAAATACGTCGATATTGTCCGGATGATATCATCGATCCCTAGCCTTAATGGTGCCACAACACAACATGCATGCTACATAAGAAAGGTGACCACACCCTCCTCGACAACTACCGCCCCAACGCCCTTATGAACAACCTCCTTAAGCTATGGACCGCACTAATCAAAGATGCAGGCTCTAATTACGCCGAAACCCACGGCATTCTCAGCGACCAGCAAGACGGATTGCAGCAACACCGCATTATCCACGACGCACTTTCATCCATCATAATGACGATGGAGGACGCGAAACATCACAAGAAGGACATCTACGTCATGTACGCGGACTTCAAAGGCGCTTTTATTGCAGCAAACCACCGCATCATGTTCAAACACATGCGACAACTCGGTATGCCCTCCACCTTTGTCGATACCTGCGATCACCTCTACGGGGTCTCATCCACCGACTACATTACCCATATGGCCCCACCCCCTCCATCAACATAAATCGAGGAACCTTACAAGGGGACACCCTCTCCCCATTTCTATTCACCATCTTCCTTGAACCCTTCCTCCGCTGGCTCACGGTGGGCAGCCGGGGTTATCGCCCAGGCCGCCCCGCCACTAACGTCGACCCCACAGAACCCACAACCACATACCCAGGACACGGCTTCGCCGACGACCTCGACCTCGCCACGGGCTCGACCCCCAACATGGCCATTCAACTCCTGAAACTCTCCCTCTTCAGCGCCTACACATGTATGACCGTCAACATCCGTAAATGCTGCATCACCGGCGCCATTTGGCGCTCAGGCAACGCCCTCTCCCTTGCCAACATTGCCCTCCTCGCACCCCGCCTCCAAACTCACTTCATCACCATCAACTCAGCCCTTGCCCCCATCCCCTCCATAGGCCCCTCGGACACATACCGCGTCCTTAGGGTCGAACTTAACACCTCCCTCACCTTCACTAAGCACTGGAACGAACTCATACGTACTACGGCATCCCTCATCACCGCCCTCTCCTCCTCCCCACTAACAAAATCCCTCAGAATAAGGGTCATCCGTGGACTCCTCATCGGCAAACACTTCACCCTCCAGCTCGGCCTCTTCCCCTACTCCCAACTCGACACCCTCGAAGGACAAATCTGCCGCGCACTCCGCTCCGCCATCTCCTCGGTGCGTAACCTCCCCCGCACAGCCCTCCACCGCCCTACCTCTGACCTAGGATACGGCCTCCCCTCCCTCAAAGCCCACGCAGCGCAACTTACTGTTTGCCACCTACATAAAATCATGAACAACTCCGGTTATCGAGGCCACATGGCCCGGGCGCACATCCGCACCATCTCCACCACGTACTCCCACTGGCCCACTGAATCCATCATGACACGCAACTCCACCCCACCCACACTCAAATGCCTAGTGAGAGCCCAACGCGACGCGGACACTATGTTCCACAACATCCCTCCACTCTCCCTCACCAACCCCATTGCCTCCACACTCCGCGCCCACTTCACTAGACAAGACAACACCCTCCTTGCCTCACTAAGAGAAAAGCCACACACATCACCGACCCTCACGCATACAAACAAGCACACTGTGAATTCTCTCCCCGCAAAACACACGCCTCCCTCCTCCCCCGCCTCACTCCCCTTTGGAAAAATAACATAACCACATGGCCACAAGTCCTCCTCCGCGCCACCTCATCCTCCTTCCTACTCAAATCCTGCAAATCCATCTCCACACTCACGGGGTCCACCACCTCACTTTCAGTCCCCATTCAACTTCTCACCGCAATCCTCACCGAACCCCTCGATACTATCCACAACCGGAAAAAACCTATCCTACCGTCACTAAAGACAGTATAAAGATCCAAAGTACTACTAAAGTACTATTGAGCCGAAAAACGGGGATGGGTCGGTAGCTCTAATGAGCAACGCCAACCGTCTTCGCTCTGGGCCTGGCCTCCCATCGAGCGACAGACTGGTGGACAGGGCCGCTGAACAGCGTGCACCATCCACCTCTCCCCACCCGAGCCTAGCCCACCCAGGTCAGTGGATCCGGAGTGACACCAGACGGTACACACTCAAAGGCGCAGCTTCCGGGAATTTGAATTTCATCCCCCCGACAGCTATCGCGCCACCCACTTCAAAATCCACAAATGTACCCATCACAGTACTGCGACAAAAAAAAATACACAGCGCTTACAAAAAGCCTCTTCCCCGGAAGGCGGCACACCACATCGCGCCCCTCCGAGCGTCCGGACGTCCCCGTCCGCCGCCAACATCCACCAAAACCCAGGTCCCATCAGGCCTGGTCGCGTGCAGCCAACACGCGCAATACTCTCAAAATCCTACTCGAAAATCCAAACTCAACTCCACTACTAACCTCCACCACTCGGAACCCAGCTCGATCGCTATGTCTTCGACCCCTACCCCCCCCCCCCCCCCCACCTACAGGCAGGCGCTACTGAGGGATACCCCGCCGCATGGCCGCTTCACGGACCTCTACCATCCCAGGAACAGACTCGAAGGACACTCGTTGACCCCGTTTCTTACAGCTTCCCAACCGACCCACCCCCACCAGATTTTGGGCACAGCCCTTGATCCCCTCCCTCTCCGTCGCGGACTCCAGACCCCACTGATCCTGACTCCCCCCCGGTCAACTGTGGCCCTGGGACAGGCCGACGACTTCTCCACCCGTATGGTCGACTCGTTCCTCCTTACAGGCCAGTACTCCACCACCCCTCCACCACATAACACCACCCCCCACCCTTTCCTCCGCTCCCCCACACCCCACTCATGCCCTCTCCCCTCCTCATCCTCATCTGATACGCCCCTCTCCCCCTCCCTCCTCCACAACACCTGACCATGCGAATTCCCCCCCGTACCCCCGCCCCCCCACCGACCCATCGCTCAAGCTCGCACCCCATGCCGGCATCACCAAACCCTCCCGCCCCTCCCGCAAGACAACCTCCCCATCCCCCCCCCACACCCTCTCTCGTCCCCGCGCAAACACACAAGGCCCCCTCACACTCCCCTTCGCCGAACCCCACACCGGCGCCACCTCCCCCCAATGCGCCCTCACCCCCCCCCCCCCCAACCCCCCCCTTCCCACATCTTCCCCGGACGGCGACGACTACGACCTCGACGATTACGCCGACCTACTGGAGGAAGACCTAGAGGAGACCCGTCCCCTCCCGGCTGCCACCCCCGCCTCCCACGGCACCAACAGCCCCCCCAGGTCACCCCCGGCCGCCCCGGCCGAAAATCATCATTAGTCCCCCACAGGACACCCCCGAGGTTAGACCCCACACCCAACCCCTCCCCCCCCAACCCAACATCCGAAGTCACACTGTAAACACCGCGTTACAATCCACTCTCCCGGCCCACTTTACCCCCCGCACCTGCTGCACAGTTCTACATAACTACCAATTCGACCTCAACCTAGAATACGGCCTTCCTACGCCCATCGGTTCCCTCGATTCCTCAGCGGTCCTCTCCTTCCAATGGGGACGCTACCAGGACCTCTCCAACCTCTACTGCCTTTCTTCAGCAATAATAAAAACTCCACTCTACTCCCACCGCCTCCTATACAGTTATCACTAATAACGAAGTCGACAATCACCACCTCAACTCCCAATACCCCAGCCACAGGACCAACCTCGCTAATCGCGGCTCCCCCCCCGCCCGGGTACGCCTAACCACTCTCTCCTCGTCCTCACGTGGCACCACTCTCACTTCGGCCTTCTACACCTAACTCACTCCTCCGCTACCTGGATTGACTCCCTACACCACCCCCCTCCGCTTGACCTCTTCGACCGCTCTCTCAATCTCCTCTCCGCCTGGACCTCCTCCCCCCCCCTCCCGTCGGAGCCCTACGCTCACTCAACCCGCCTCGCCAAAACGACTCCGACGGGGCGTGGTCGTGCGGAACCCACGCCCTCCTTCACCTCTACTTCATCACCACTGCCCCCCCGGACCAGCCTTACACTCCCCCCTCCTTCGACCCCCGGTCCTCGGTATACTCCCTCCACACTCTCCTATGGAACCACACCTTCCGCTCCGCCCCCCTCCCACAGGGACGCCCCCACCTTCTCGACGCCCTCCACCCCCCCTCACCTCCCTCCCCCCCTTAGCTCCCCAACCCTCCACACCCCCTCCCTCCCTCCCCTCCTCTCCTCCCCCCTCCTTTCCAACCTCCACCCGTCGAACACCCCCCCGACGACCCCCCAGCACCACCCCCTCCCTCCCCTCCCCCATCCTCCCACACCACACATCCCAACCACTCCACCTCATCCACCTCAACACCCGCGGCCTCCACACCTCCATTATGGATGTCGAACACCTCTCCACCTCACACCGTCCGGACGTCCTTATCCTCACCGAAACCAACCACGACACCCACAAATCCCGCTGGCGCATAGCCCTCCCCCAATACCACCTCAAAAGCTCCCGACCATGCTACTCACCTGTGCCCCTACCCAACGCAGGCGTTCTCTTCGCGGTCCGCAGGGCCTCATTCCAATCTGCCACCATCCTAACCCCGCCCCCCCACCTCATCCCCCATATCGCCGGACTAAAAATGGTTCCCCACTCAGGCACCCCCTACCTCCTCATAGGTACTTACATGCCCCAGCTCTACACCCCCCAACTGACCCGCCTATATGCAAAAGTTGCAGCATGGGGCCTCCGCCTCGCTGACGACCACCCGCACCACCGCACCCTCTGGGGAGGGGACTTCCAAACAACCACCACCACAGGTAAGGGTCACCCCGCCTTCACCTCCCTCCTAAAATCCCACCTCCAACCCCATCCACAACCCCATCCCTACCTTCCCCCGCAGCGGCGGCTGCCTTGACCACTGGCTCTCCACGCCCCCTTCTCCTCTCTCCCTCCCACCGTCCTCTTGCTCGATATTCCCCACCCCCTCCCATTTCACTTACCACTCTGCAATCCACCTCGTCACTCCCGCCCCTTTCTCCCTCATGGCACATCCCCCCCTCCCCATACCCACCTCCACACACACCACACGACGCGCAAACTCAACTTTCGACTTCCCCTCACACCCGACCATATGAAAGCATACCAATCCAGCACCCCCGACCTCATCAATCAAACGGCCGCCCTCCACGCAGAAATTCTCAACACCTCACACACCTCGGCCTCCCCCGACACCCTCGACACCCTAGCCTCACAATTCACTACACTCCTCTCCCAACATATGAACCACGCAGCCACAGTTTGGCCCCTCCTCCCCGCCAAAAACCCCGCCCACCCCAAGCGTCCCTTGACCCTACTTGGCTTAGAAAGAAGACCCGCACTCACATACTCAAACTCCGCAAATGCAGCAAGAACAACGGCCCCCTCCCCTTTGCCCAAGCCCTCTTAAACACAACTGCATATCTCTCCCCCGTCGCCATCAAACAACAGTGCCAAGCACGCATATGCCAGCTCCTTCACGCCACCACCACAGATAAGCTAAAGAAAATAGAAACTCGAGCCAATACGGCCTACGACACCTGCCCCAAACTCTCCCACCGCCGATTGAAAATTAAAAGCGGCCTCCTACCCCCCGCCGGCGCCGCCTCCACCCTCCACCGCATTACTAGACCCGATAAAACTACCGCATCCTCCCCCTCCGACGTCATTGACGCGGTACACTCTCACTTCGCCACCGAACTCGGCCGCGCCAACCCGCACGACCTGCCCACCCCCCCCGTGGGAACTCCCCGACAACCCCGACAACTTTACCATCGAACCCCGCGGTGACCCCTCTCTCACCCTTGCCGACATGATTACCCGTGACACTTTCGATAAAACCCTCAACTCCCTAGGCACCGGCAAAGCCCCCGGCCCAGACGGTATCCCCAGTGAAATAATCAAATTCCGGCCACCGGCGACCCGCTCCGCCCTCTTCTCTCTCCTCTCCCTCCTCGCCCACAAATCCTACAACCCTCTTGATTGGTGCCACAGCACAACATGCCTGCTACATAAAAAAGGCGACCCCTCCCTCCTCGACAACTACCGCCCTATTGCCCTCATGAATAACCTCCTTAAACTATGGACAGCACTAATCAAAGATGCAGGCTCGAGATACGCCGAAACCCACGGCATTCTCAGCGACCAGCAAGACGGATTGCGGCAACACCGCAGCATCCACGACGCCCTCTCCTCCCTCATTATGACGATGGAGGACGCGAAACTCCACAACAAAGACATCTACGTCATGTACGCGGACTTCGAAGGCGCCTTCTGTTGTGAGATCCCCGTGGTGGGCATGATAATGGACACATCCGTACGTTGTACTCCGGGGGAGTCTTGGCCCTACTATCTCGCCAATAGTGGATGTACTGCGGGAGCCCGTTGCTCGGGCAGTACGGGGGTATACATATGAGATATATCCCCAATGGGTACCGACTTTTAGGCGCGGTACTTGGTTACGGCGTTTGACTCCGGACACGGAGGTGCCGGGTTCGATCCCCGGTGATGGCATTTCCGTGTACCCCGTTGATAGGTTATGGGCCCTCCGCGTATGACGCGGGTTGTTAGGGTTTGACCGGAGTTGATAGGATGGTGTCCATTAGGGGGAGTGTTGTGAGATCCCCGTGGTGGGCATGATAATGGACACATCCGTACGTTGTACTCCGGGGGAGTCTTGGCCCTACTATCTCGCCAATAGTGGATGTACTGCGGGAGCCCGTTGCTCGGGCAGTACGGGGGTATACATATGAGATATATCCCCAATGGGTACCGACTTTTAGGCGCGGTACTTGGTTACGGCGTTTGACTCCGGACACGGAGGTGCCGGGTTCGATCCCCGGTGATGGCATTTCCGTGTACCCCGTTGATACCTTCAACGCCGCGGACCACCGCATCATGTTCAAACACATGCGTCAACTCAGTATGCCCCCCCACCTTTGTCGACACATGCGAACACCTCTACGGGGTCTCAACCACTGATTGTATTACACCACATGGCCCCACCCCTTCTATCGACATTAATCGCGGAACCTTCCAAGGCGACACCCTCTCCCCCTTCCTCTTCACCCTCTTCCTTGAACCCTTCCTTCGCTGGCTCACGGTGGGAAGCCGGGGCTACCGCCCAGGCCCCCCCGCCACTAACGTCGACCCCACAGAACCCACAGCCACATACCCAGGACACGGCTTCGCTGACGACCTCAGCCTCGCCACGGGCTCGACCCCCAACATGAACATCCAGCTCAGAAAACTCTCCCTCTTCAGCGCCTACACGGGCATGACCGTCAACATCCGTAAATGCTGCATCACCGGCGCCCTCTGGCGCACAGGCAACGCCCTCACCCTCGCCAACACTACCCTCCTCGCATCCCGCTTGCAAACTCAATTCATCTCCCTAAACTCCACCCCGGCCCCCATCCCCTCCATTGGCCCCAAGGACACATACCGAGTCCTAGGGGTAGAACTGAACACCTCCCTCAACTTCACCAAACATTGGCCCGAACTCCAACGTACCACTGCATCCCTCATCACCACCCTTTCCACCTCCCCACTAACACAATCCCGCAGAATAAGGGTCATCCGCGGACTCCTCATCGGAAAACATTTCACCCTCCAGCTCGGCCTCTCTTCACCGACTCCCAACTCGACACTCTAGAAGGACAAATCTGCCGCGCACTCCGCTCCGCCGTCTCCTCGGTACGTAACCTTCCCCGCACCGCCCTCCACCGCCCTACCTCCGACCTAGGATACGGCCTCCCCTCCCTCAAAACCCACGCCGCACAACTCACAGTCTGCCACCTTCATAAAATCGTGAACACCTCAGGCTATAGAGGCCACATGGCCCGCGCACACATCCGCACCCTATCCACCGCGTACTCCCACCGGCCCTCGGAATCCATCATGTCAACCTGTTACACCCCACCCACACTCAAATGCTTAGTTAGAGCTCAACGCGATGCGGGCACCCTATTCCACAACATCCCCCCACTCTCCCTCACCAACCCCATCGCCTCCACAATCCGCGCCGACTTCACCACTCAAGAGAGCGCCCTCCTCGCCTCACTCCGGGACAAAGCCACACACATCACCGACCCTCACACATATAAGCAAGCCTACTGCGATTTCTCTCCCCGCAAAACACACGCCTCCCTCCTCCCCCGCCTCACCCCCCTCTGGAAAAAATAACATCACCACGTGGCCACAAGTCCTCCTCAGAGCCACCCCCTCCTCCTTCATCCTCAAATCATACAAATCCATTGCTACACTTACGGGGTCCACCACCCCACTCTCAGTTCCCATCCGCCTCCTCGCCGCAATCCTCACCGAACCCCCCGATACTATCCACAACCGCCTCCCCATCACAAGCCTCACTTCCAAACAAGCACCCCCCCACCACTATCCACCCCTCATGGATTCCCCTCCTCTCCCCACACCTCCCACGCTCACCCCCCACTCTCTCATCCGGCATCCACACCTCCCGCACCACTCACCCCACCCCCACCGCACCCACCACACACTTAGACAGTGAATACCTCACCCCATCAGACCATCACTACCCCCCCTGCGACGTAACGCGCATCATTTCCAAACACAAGGACACAGAATACGGCCAAACGCAGTACATGGTTGAATGGGCCCCGGAACACCTCACGAAATGGGACATTCAATTACAACTCGACGACGGCTTCCGCCTCATCTCCTCCACTCCCACATCGATATGCCTCCCCACCCCCTCCCCCACCGCCTGCTCCATCTGTCATGACCCACTGCACACAGAACCCACCTCCACCTGCTGCACATGCCCGCACTTTGCCATACACTCCCAATGCCGCCCAGCTCAGGGACCCGCCACATGGCAGTGCGAGTGGTGTGCTCGCGGCCAACAACACGACCTCACCCGCCTCCACGAAGTCCAGTGGGCCCCATGCCTACAACTACACGACACCATCAGTGAGACCCCCTCCGGCCCCACCGCCCTCACCGCATTTGTCATATCCTAGCCATTTAGCTAAGTGCTAGTATCTGACATTATTTATTTCCTCTAAATGGTACCTGTATCTTAGCGATATTCAGTGACTCTTTTATTGTCATCACCGCAGTACAACTGTATCGCCGTATTTTCCCTCGACAGTACAGAGTTACTAGCATTATCTCTTCTAGATAGTTCTTTTCTAGATAGTTCTAAGAGCTTGTGCGATAAGGTTAGATAGATGGTACATGTAACCTCAATTAATCTGTATCACTAGTAATAGTTTGGTTTAGTCAGCAGACAACATAAGCTACAGGTTCTAAGGCTGTTTCTAGAACACCTGAGGTGTGGATATTTGAGACGGGGACTTACTGGTAGTGCGGGAAGAGACCGGTACATAATAGAATAACGCCATACCCAGATTGTAAGAAACCTTGTTCCTAAGACAATCTTACTAATTCTCTCTATGCTGTATAATTAGATCCAGAGATTAGGTTCTACTATTAGTCTAAGGTTGCCAACTTAGCCTAACCAAAGTAGTACCTCACACGTGGTTTCGGAGCCTCAGAACAGCTAGACGAGACGAAGATGTCTAACCGAGCAGGAGAGAGACTACCAGAGGAAGTTGATGGTCGACCAGAGGGGGCGCCTTCTGGGCCGACACAACCGACGTCGACAGATGGTGGAAGACAGACAGTGCGAGAAGGATCGAGTCCCATGATGGAGCCTATGTCGGTACACGTCACCGAGATGCTACAACGACTAAATAACCGAGTTGATACTTTTTCGACTGAGCTATCTCAATTGCGTGACCACGTCGACACCGGTTTCCGACATTTAGAAGGACGAGTGAATAGAAGCCGAGAAACGGAGAATTTTCCTCGCGGAGAACAATTGAGATCGGAGAGGACGCGAGAGATGCCAAGCATGATGCCAAACGATGTCAAACCAGCCAAGATCAAGAGCATCGCTACGACTAACATCGACGAGCTGAGAGACTAGTTCCGACATGCACGAGGGTATTTACGGTATCACAGCGTTAACCCTAAAGAGCAAAGAGGAGTGTACAGGGTATCTGGCTTTCTGGAAGGACCACTATCGAAGTGGTGGTACTCCCAAGTTGCGTAGACTGGAGATGAAGTCGGTGGAGGATTTTCCGGAGTTTCTGAGATGGAGAAATCCTTAATTTAGGAAATCTGCGGAAGAACACTGGCGGAACAAGCGAGATTGAATTTGGATAAAGCACGACAGAAAACCACGGTCCTGAAGTATGCAAACTATTTTCGAGAACAAATATTGGAGCTTCCTCACCGTCACGAAGAAGATAACGTACATGATTTCCAGCGCGGTTTGAGACCCTCGATTCATAAGGAGGTTGCCCTGAAAAACCCTAAGACCCTACACGAGGCGATTCAAGCAGCTCTGCGAGCGGAGGCAGCGGAGACCAAGATTGAGACGACCCAACGTTCGACATGCCCACTGAACGCCATCGAAGAAGACAGCGACTTTTCAGAGGCAGCGGAGGAGATCGACAGTGAGTCGGAGGAAGATTCGCATGGCGCGACCGAAGAAAAGCCGCGGGAGCTGTACGAGATTAGACGCCTCACTCAAGAGGAGGTCGACAGATTTAAGAAGGAGGGCAAGTGCTTCATTTGCCACAGGAAGGGACACATCGCTATCGACTGCCCAAACAGAAAGAACAAGAAGAACGACAAAACGAGGAAATCCCGGCCGGGAAAGTGAGACTTGAGTCGGCAGCTCGCGGCAAGCTGCATGATGAGGTTTCGTCTCCTACAGCGACTCAAGAAGAGACCAGAACAGAAGAAGTACGAAACCCGTTACCTCAAACGACATTGAGGCCAGTCTTTAGGAGCAAGGACTTTAGCGACTGGATGATGAACATGGAGTATTTCCTGAAGTACTCTCAGACCTACGGACCTTTCGACTTAGATGGAGCTAGCGATAATGACGGCCTTAATTCTCAAGTGGCAGAGGATTTTTGCTGTCCGGCGCGCCCATTTCAAGAGAGAGATTTACAGAAGTACCGGAGAATTTGGCTAAATGCGCCATTTAATGAATTAGAAGATTTTTTGGGCCATTATTTGCGGAGTAAACTGCTTCATCCCCATCTGAGAGCGGTTATAGTGGTTCCAAAATGGAGGGCAAAACCATGGTTCAAGTTGCTGCGAAATTTCCGACTTGTCGACGAGCTGGCGGCGAAAGAACATGTGTTTACCTGCCCTACGAACGATGGAATAGAAGGAAGAAGGCAAGATGTTGGACCGACAAGATGGACGACGCAAGTCTACGTCAACGACACCGATCGAGTTCGATTTCTGCCTCAGAACCTACAGAATCCTCCGAAGACCTACTGGACTCACTCGACGACTCTTGTTACCGATGGCCGACGAGTGTTACTAGCGAAAGAGGACACAGGCATGGTCTGGTTTCTTGGTGGCAAACAGGAGATTGAAGACGCGACCCCGGAATGCACAGCAGTGCGAGCTCTTACGGAGACAACTGGATTTAAGGTGAGCGAAACAAATTTACGCCTTTTAGGGACGGAGTCTTCCGGACAGAATAAGCGCTATGTGTATATCGCTCGCGTTCGACCCGGATCGATACCGAACGCTACGTCAACTTCTCGGGCAGTATGGGCTACCTGGAAGGAATTAATTTCGGCACGGCGTACGGGTTATCTAGTTCGTGGAGACCAGCAGTTCCCTCTTCGCTACGAGACTTTCGGGAAACCGATCGACGGGTGGATGAACAAGAACGTCCGACTAGAAGACAGTGTTCCTCGACGCTACATGTATCCACAACCCAGTCTAGAACAAGTCTGTTAGTGTTGGGAGGCACCTTACGCGGACATCGATGCCGTATTTTGGTTGACTCTGGCGCTTCGGAAAATTTCTGCAAGGCTGAGTGGGTACGGGAGCATCACATTCCGACGGTTACTGGAGAGAACTACCGGATAAAATTGGCAGATGGTAGTACAACTACGACTCGCCAGCGACTACGGAATGAAGTGCTCACAGTAGGGACCCTGGATATACGTCTGGACGCAATTATGACAGAACTGGATAAATTCGACATCATACTCGGTCAACCTTGGTTACAAGCCGTCAACCCGGATATAGATTGGTCTACTAAAACGATTTGCGACCGTAAAACTGGCGAAGCTATGGTGTCTGGCGACGAGTACACCGTACCTGTGGCAGTACATCACATGGAGGCGGATGCGATGGCAAAGCTCCTTCGACAACAACCCGCAGATCTCTTCGTGATTGGACTACGAGAAGTACAAGACGCGGTCGACGACATCAATACTGATCAACAACCTGAGTGGACGGCTTCGTTACGAGATTCCTTGAATGAGTTTACGGACATCATCAAGGAGCCTGACGGTCTACCTCCAACTCGCGAGTGCGACTTTGAAATTAATTTGGAGTGCGATGAACCACCTAAGGAGCGAACGTACCGTATGTCACCAGCAGAACTCCGGGAGGTTCAGGTACAATTACAAGACTTACTCGCGAAAGGTTGGATTCGCCCGTCTAAATCTCCGTCCGGTGCCCCGATTTTATTTGTACGCAAGAAGGATGGTACCATGCGCATGTGCGTAGACTATCGGAAACTCAATGACCTTGCAAGGAAAGACCGAACACCGTTACCCCGGATTGATGAATTACTCGGCTCGCTATATGGGGCTCACTTTTTCAGCACGCTGGACCTGTATAAAGGCTATCATCAAGTTCGAGTCAAGGAGCGCGACATACATAAGACAGCATTCCGAACTCATTACGAATTGTTCGAGTACTGCGTTCTACCCTTTGGACTTTGTAACGCCCCAGCTGGATTCCAAGCGATGATGAATCGAGTTTTGGCCCCGTATCTTGGCAAGTTATGCGTGGTATATTTGGACGACGTGCTGATCTACAGTAAGACGGCCGACGAACACCTCGAGCATATTCGACTCGTGTTACGAGAGCTGAAGCGACACCAATTGCATATCAAACTCTCTAAGTGTTACTTCGGGCGATCGAGCGTCAATTTCCTTGGGCATGTGGTGGAAGCTGGACAGATCCGAATGGACCCCGACAAGGTTGAGGCACTACAAAATTGGCCCCGACCGAAATCTGTAACTGAAGTACGTGGATTTCTGGGACTTGCTTGATATTACCGGAGGTTTATCAACCAATTCGCAACCCTAAAAACCCCATTAACGGACTTGACCAAGAAGACACCGGAATTTCGCTGGACTCCTCAAGCTGAGTCAGCATTCGAGCAAATTAAAGGCGCGATGGTACGTGCACTAGTACTGGTAATTCCTGACACTTCTCCTAATGCAAGGTACACACTGTACACAGATGCTTCTGGATTTGCAGTAGGAGCTGTGTTGTTACAAGACCAAGGTATTGGATTACAACATGTTGCGTACCATGCTCGAAAGATGAACAAGCATGAGGTTCACTACCCTTTTCACGAACAAGAGCTACTGGCAGTTCGCGACGCTCTACTGAAATTCCGTTGCTACTTAGATGGCGCGGCGGGATTTGCAGTAATTACGGACCACGACACGTTGCGACACTTCTTTCGGGAGCGCGATTTGTCCACTCGACAGGTGCGATGGCTTCAAGTTTTAGCACCTTACCAGCGACAGATGGACATCGTATACAAGAAGGGAGCAGTCAATCATGTAGACGCTCTGTCTCGCCGACCTGACCTGAAGGACTCATTATAGAAGCAGCAACTGTTACGCGATTGGACCAACGACGAAGCAGAATGCGAGTTACACGCGCAGATTTTTTCCCTGGAATCCCGTTTACATCCTGAATCTGGACTTCATGCGGAAATCAAAAGCGCTTATGACTCGGACAAATATCTGCTTACCCGGAAATCTCTGCCTACATAGCTGGTACGTCAATCTAATGGACTCTTGTACGCCTACGGGACAAGACTGTATGTTCTGAACGTCTCTACATTGCGATCTAGAGTATCGTACGAACTACACGACGCACCGACCGCGGGACACCTTGGTATTATTCGACTATTGGCAGCAGTGACCCGGACGTTTTGGTGGCCTAACATGAAGCGGACAGTACAGCACTATGTACGCAGCTTTGTTGCCTGTCAACGCAAAAAGTCAGCGCGACACAAGCCTTATGGACTCCTTCAATCGCATGAGGTACCGACCAGGCCCTTTGAACATGTATCGCTTGACCTGATTACGGACCATCCTGAGTGCGATGGGTATGATGCTGTGGTGGTATACGTGTGTATGCTTACGAAACGGACGATTGTCGAGCCAATTACGAAAACGATTACAGCGGAACGATTAGCAAAAGTTATGCACCGCGCTGTTTTTCGGCATTTTGGCTTACCACGGAAATTGATATCCGATCGAGATCCCCGGTTTATGAGCGACTTATGGCAAACACTATTTAGGGCTATTGGCACCAAGCTTAATATTTCTACGAGCTATCATCCCTAGACACATGGCCAAACTGAACGGGTAAACAAGACATGGGAGCAAGTCATACGATGCTATGTGCACCCCTTGCACGACGACTGGGTTCAACACCTTACCAACGTGGAGTTCGCGATCAACGCAGCGGTTTCTACGTCAACGACTATGTCTCCATTTAAGGCGACGCTAGGATTCGAGCCGACATCTCCAACGACGGCTACATTTGAAGATAACGAGCCTAGCCGTACTTTACCGGAGCAAGTGAAGATTCTGGTCGAGATGCACAGATTTGCCCACGACTGCGTCAAAGCAGCCCAGGCACACATGCAAGACGCTGCAAATCGGCACCGGTTACCAGTACCTTTTACAGTTGGCGACAAAGTTAAGCTCAAGGCGACAAATCTACGGTTTGTACAACAGCCATTTTCTAAACTACGCGACCGCTACATTGGACCGTTTCTCATTACGGAGGAAGTTTCCCCGGTTGCATTTCGGCTTAAGCTACCCCCTAGAGTACGGATTCACGATGTTGTACACGCCAGTCTACTGGAAAAATGGAACTCAGAAGCAAAACAGGCCAACAGTGCGCAGCCAATTCCGATTGTGCACGATGCGAAGCGATTTGAAGTCGACCAAATAATCGACGTGGCTTTTAACTCCAATGGCACGGGACTTTTGTTTAAAGTCCGATGGGCAGCACCGTTCAACGTACCTAGCGAGGACACTCGGGAACCCATGCGAGGAGTCAACCACTTAAACATCTTTTCCGAATTCCTTCGAACGGATGTTTATCGAGAATTTTCTAGCACCCCTGACTTTGTCAGATTTCGCAATCGCTGGCCTGCAAGAACCCCCAAGCAGCCAAGACCCTGAGTACTGTACAGCGAGGACGCTGGTGCTTAAGGAGGGGACAGTGTCATATCCTAGCCATTTAGCTAAGTGCTAGTATCTGACATTATTTATTTCCTCTAAATGGTACCTGTATCTTAGCGATATTCATTGACTCTTTTATTGTCATCACCGCAGTACAACTGTATCGCCGTATTTTCCCTCGACAGTACAGAGTTACTAGCAGTATCTTTTCTAGATAGTTCTTTTCTAGATAGTTCTAAGAGCTTGTGCGATAAGGTTAGATAGACGGTACATGTAACCTCAGTTAATCTGTATCACTAGTAATAGTTTGGTTTAGTTAGCAGACAACATAAGCTACATGTTCTAAGGCTGTTTCTAGAACACCTGAGGTGTGGATATTTGAGACGGGGACTTACTGGTAGTGCGGGAAGAGACCGGTACATAATAGAATAACGCCACACCCAGATTGTAAGAAACCATGTTCCTAAGACAATCTTACTAATTCTCTCTACGTTGTATAATTAGATCCAGAGATTAGGTTCTACTATTAGTCTAAGGTTGCCAACTTAGCCTAACCAAAGTAGTACCTCACAGCATTTAACTCCGGCTATGTCCCCTCCAACACACCAATTCTGCCAAAACCCGGACCCCCTCCGTGGTCACACCCCCTAATCACATTCAACCACGACCCCATCAACCCCGACCTTGACATGCTCCCTACCGGTAAATTCGCCATCCACGCACACCCATCACTCCATGACACCACCGTACTCTGCACTCCCGACGGCCGCGCGGTCTCCACCCTCAGCGGCCCCCGTGTCCGTCACCTCTACCAACTCTTTTGCCCCGACCTCTCGCAGCATACGTTCGAAGAGGAGGTCTACCACCTCCTCACCCGCCTAGGTTCCCGCTCAGAAATCCACACACCCACACCCGCCACCACCACCCGTAACAGATGGGCCACCAGAGAAGACCTCCTCACAGCTCTCCGTCACTCATTCCGCATCAAGACAGAACTCTACTCCGACCCCCTCAATAAATCCCTCCACTCTAACACTTACCATTCCCTCTACCCCGAAGACACAGTCTTCTCATCCAGCGGCAGCAATGCCCCACACACATGGCAAGGTACCAACATCGCCAACCCCGAATACGACCACGAATGCATGCGCCGCGCCATAGAACACGCAATCACCAGCGCACACCTCACAGCCCCTCACACACCCAGCGCAACCATCCTCATCCTCCCCCGATGGGAACACACACCCTACCGCCACTCCAAATACATGCACTCCCCATACACCCACCATCTTTACACCCTCCCCAACGACGCAAACACCTTCTTACCCCTAGGCCAACACACTGGCAACCCCACCCCCACCCCATTCGGCACGAGATGGATGGTCGACATGTACCTCGTCGCCAACCCCCTCGCACTCTCCACCCTCCCGTCACACACAGCCATGACGGCACTTCACAACACCCTCGAATCTATCTACGACACGCACCTCCCCAACCCCACCATCACCCCCCCTCCTCCCCACCTCTTCGACACATACTCACCCCACTCAGAAGGCATATACCACCTCCCCCCACACCCAACTCACCCCATTACCTACCCCCTCCCGGAACGCATGTATCTAACATTCCACCCCACCAGAGGTACTCCTGCTTGGAAGTGGCAGGACTTTGTCTACACATACGGCTCGAAAAAAGGAAGCTCGTCCCCCCTCGGAGCAGCAGCTACCCACCCCGCCTCGGACACCAACATCAAAATCATGGTGACCTCTACCCCTCCCTCGCGCACAATAAATCGCGCTGAATTAGCTGGCATAGACATAGGCCTCCAATTTGGCCGCACCCACCTCCTTACAGACAGTGCGTGCTCCCTCCGCCTCATACAAGGACACTTGAACTGCCCTTTAGCTTACATGCACAACATCCACCGTGACACCCTCCTATCCATCACACACACCCTCAAAACCCGCTGCAACGCTGGCATCCGTACACACCTCGGCAAAATTAAAGCAGACAACCACTCCTTAGGTAACGACCTCGCAGACACCCTCGCCAACCAAGTAGCGGACAGTCAACCACCCGACACTACATACACCACATGTTCAGACGTCACGATAGGCCACTGGACCTGGCCATACACCCTCATTCCACAAACCCTAGGGGACCCCATACCCTACAGATACACCAACCTCAAAGCTGATGCACACACCTACAGCACCAAACACACACACACACCCCTTTCGCAAACAACCAAACACGGTGCACTCCTCGCCCGCGCCGCGGAGGACGGCGCCGATTTCTCTTTCCACAAAAAACACTCAACCCTCACAAATCTCCAATTCACACACAAGCAAGAATTCATGTGGGAGTTCACAACACTCGCCTTCTTACTCATAACCCCACCCTGCGTTGCCCCCTCTGTGGCCAATTCACTAGCAACAGCCACATGGCCGGTAACTGCCCCACCATGTCTGGCCTAAGGCAGGACCGACACAACAGCGCGCTACAACTCCTTCTCTCCCTACTGGAACGCCACAACGGAGGACGCTGGGAAACCATCACCGCAGACTTCGGTAACAAACCCATAAAATCATTTGCCTCCCCCACTCCTGCCCACACTCCACTTGACTGCCACCCACCTCACCCCACCCACATGCCCACCCGCCTTGTTGATGCTGACGAAGGTCTCTCGCCCGACTCCCTAACCTCATGTCCCGCCGTCCTCCCACCTGAGATTCTCCCCCTTGCGCTACGACCCCCCGCACACAAACCCGACTTCATCCGCATCCTCGAACCTCGATTCGTGGGTCACTCACATGGTCGCCGACGATACGCATCCATAAAAAGATTCAGATAGGGGAATGGAAGTACTGCACAGACAACAACCTCTCCCACACAGCTAACCTCATACGTGCAAAATACACACCCCTTGCAAACGTCATCCGCAGCCACTGGCCATGCACAGTGGTTGACATCCTTTCCATCGTTATGAGCCGCACAGGCAAACCGCACTCCTCCACCATCGCGAGTCTCACCTCCCTACTCACCGCCCGCACCGACCCTCCTGATAAACTCGTCTCCAAAGCACGCCTCGACACGTCTCGCATCCTTGCACGCCTCCATACGCATACTGTCCAATGGCTGCATCACCTCCTACGCATATACCGCATCAAGTCCCGCACGACCTCCCGGCGCGCCTCCGCACATTGCCCCTTCGCACGCCCCTGAATACACACCACCATCACCCCGCATCAGACCCTCCCCGGGGGGGGAGTAAAACCCCCGAACACCCTTGGAGAGGTTGGACATAGGAGGTTCACGGTCTAGCCCTGACTTGTAAGTTCCCTGTATGGCATAGTTGGGAGGGCCCAGAGACAGCAGCCGGCGCATATGGCTTTTTGGTTAAAAACCGGCGCATACGGTACATGTTGTAAACAATTTCAATTTCAATTTCAGTTTCAATATCCACAACCACCTGCCCATCGCACACCTCACCCCCAAACAAACATCCCCCCCCACCACTATCCACACCTCATGGATTCCCCTCCTTTCCCCACACCTCCCCCGCTCCCCCCCCACCCTCTCATCCGGCATCCACACCCCCCACACCAACCCCCCCCCCCCCCCCCCTCCGGCACCCACCTCACACATAGACACAGAATACCTCACCTCCTCGGACCACCACTACCCCCCCTGCGACGTGACGCGCATCATTTCCAAACACAAGGACATATAATACGGCCAAACACTGTACATGGTAGAATGGGCCCCGGAGCACCTCACGGAATGGGACATACAACTCCAACTCGACGACGGCTTCCGCCTCATCTCCTCCACCCCCACATCGGTATGCCTCCCCACCCCCTCCCCCACCGCCTGCTCCATCCGTCACGACCCACTACATATAGAGCCCAGCTCCACCTGCTACACATGCCCGCACTTTGCCGTCCATTCCCAATGCCACCCCGCTTAGGGACCCGCCACATGGCAGTGTGACTGGTGTGCTCGCGGCCAACAACACGACCTCACTCGCCTCCACGAGGTCCAGTGGGCACCGTGCCTGCAACTACACGATACCATCAGTGAGACCCCCTCCGGCCCCACCGCCCTCACCGCATTTAACTCCGCCTTTGTGCCTTCCACGACACCCATCCTACCCGAACCCGGACCACCCTCCAGGGACACACCCCCTCATCACGTTCAATCACGACCCTATCCACCCCGACCTCGACATGCTCTCTACCGACGAGTTCGCCATTCGCGCGCACCCATCACTACACGACACCACTATACTCTGCACTCCCGACGGCCGCGCGGTCACCACCCTCAGCGGCCCCCGCGTCCGCAACCTATTTCAACTCTTCCGCCCCGAACTCTCGCAACACACGTTCGAAGAGGAGGTCTACCACCTCCTCACCCGTCTCGGCTCCCGCTCAGAAATTCACTCCCCCACACTTGCCACCACCACCCGTAATAGATGGGCCACTAGAGACGACCTCCTCACAGCTCTCCGCCACACATTCCACATCCAGACATAACTCTACTCCGACCCCCTCAATAAATTCCTTCACTCTCACACCTACCACTCACTATACCCCGAGGACATAGTTTTCTCATCTAGCGGCAGCAATGCCCCACACACATGGCACGGCACCAACATCGCCAACCTAGAATACGACCACAAATGCATGCGCCGCGCCATGGAACATGCAATCACCAGCGCACACCTCACAGCCTCTCACACACCCACCGCAACCATCCTTATACCCCCCCGATGGGAACACACACCCTACCGCCACTCCAAATACATCAACTCCCCATACACCCAACACCTCTACACCCTCCCCAACGACGCAAACACCTTCCTACCCCTCGACCATCACACAAGCCACCCCACCCCTACCCCATTCGGCACACGTTGGATGGTAGACATCTACCTCATCGCCAACCCCCTCGCACTATCCACCCTACCCTCACACACAACAAGGACCGCACTACACAACACACTTGAGTCTGTCTACGACACGCACCTCCCCAACCCCACCATCACCATCCCACCTCCACACCTCATCGACACATACTCACCACACAAAGCAGGCATCTACCATCTCCCCCCCAACCCCTCACACCCCCTAACCTATCCCCTCCAGGAACGCATGAAACTAACATACTCCCCCACAAGAGGAACTCTTGGTTGGAAATGGCAGGACTTTGATTTCACAGACGGTTCCAAAAAAGGAGGCTCCCCCCCCCTAGGAGCATCCGCCGCCCACCCCGCCTCGAACACCCGCATAAAAATTCTGGTAACCTCTACCCCTCCCTCGCACACCATTAATCGCGCTGAATTAGCTGGCATAGACATAGGCCTCCAACCAGGCCATACCCATCTCCTTACAGACAGTGCGTGCTCCCTCCGCCTCATACAAGGCTACTTAAACTGTCCATCCGCTTACAGACACAACATCCACCGCGACACGCTCCTCTCTATCACACACACCCTCAAAACCCGCTGCGACGCAGGTATGCGCACACACCTCGGCAAAATTAAAGCCCACAACCACTCCCTAGGAAACGACCTCGTAGACACATTGGCTAACCGGGTTGTAGACGGATACCCACCCGACACAACATACACTACAAGTTTAGACGTGTCGATAGGCCACTGGACCTTGCCATACACCCTCATTCCACAAACCCTAGGGGGACCCATACCCTACAGATACACCAACCTCAAGACTGACTCTCACACCCACAGCACCAAACATACACACACCCCTCTCATAAACATCCAAGCACGGTGCCCTCCTCGTCCGCGCCGAGAAGGACGGCGCGGACTTTACTCTCCACAAAAGACACACAACACTCACCAACATCCAATTCACCCACAAGCAAAAACTCACGTGGGGAGTCCACAACACCCGCCTCCTCACACACAACCCCACCTTGCGCTGCCCCATGTGTGGCCAATTCACCAGCAACGGCCACATGGCCGGTAACTGCCCAACCATGTCTAGCCTAAGACAGGACCGCCACAACATCGCGCTACAACTCCTACTCTCCCTACTGGAACGCCACAACGGCGGTCGATGGGAGACCATCACTGAAGACTTCGGTAACAAATCCATCAAGTCATTCACATCCCCGACTCCCACCCGCACCCCTCTTGATTGTCACCCCCCTCACCCCACCCACATGCCTACCCGCCTTGTTGCTTGTGACGAAGGTCTCTCGCCCGACTCCCTAACCTAGTGCTCCGCCATCCTTCCCCCATGATATTCCCCCCTTGCGCTACGAACCCCGGCGCACAAACCAAATTTCATCCGCCTTCTCGAACCTCGATTCGTCGGTCACAACAACGGCCGCCGCCGATACTCATCTATTAAGAAAAATCAGATAGGGGATCGGAAGTACTGCACAGACCACAACCTCTCCCAAACAGCCCACTTGATTAGAGCCAAATACACACCCCTCGCAATTGCTATCCGCAACCACTGGCCAGGCACCGAAGTCGACATCCTCCCCATCGTCATGAGCCGCACGGGTACACCGCACTCATCCACCATCGCAAGTCTCACCTCTCTCCTCACCCTCCGCACCGACCCTCCTGATAAACTCATCTCCAAAGCACGCCTCGACACATCTCGCATACTCGCACAACTTCACACGCACACTGTCCAATGGCTACACCATCTCCTACTTGTATACCGCATCAAATCACGCACGACCTCTCGCCGCGCCCCCGCACACTGCACATTTGCACGCCCCTGATTGCACACCGTCCTCACCCTGCATCGCACCCTCCCCGGGGGGGAGTAAAACCCCCGAACACCCTTTGGAGAGGTTGGATCTAGGTGATTAACGGTCTAGCCCTGACTTGTAAGTTTTCTGTATGGCATAGTTGGGAGGGCCCAAAGACAGCAACCGGCGCATACGGTATTTGGTGTAAACCGGTGCATACGGTACGTGTTGTAAACAATTTCAATTTCAATTTCAATTACAACGTGAGCCTCGTTCTGGTAAAACTTGGTTCCCTGCTGTTCGATAGTGCCCAATGAAGAGCTTGTCGATGCTAATGTTCGAGAGTAACAAGAGGAAATTGGCCTTGTTTTAACTCATGATGACTTGACCCTGTTGAGTGACGCTCCGGTTCGCGTTGCATTAAAAGGTCAATGTCAAATGAAGGGCAATGTCAACTTGTTTACGTCTATTCGGCATATGTTCCAATTCCCTACGTAACGGCTCAAAAACGCATCGTACCGTCACTAAAGACAATAAGAAGATCCGAAGTACTGCTAAAGTACTACTGAACCACATAACGGGGATGGGTCGGTAGCTCGAATGAGCAACGCCGATCGTCTTCGCTCCGGGCCGGGCCTCCCATTGAGCGAAAGACTGGTGGACATAGGGCCCATGGAACAACAGGCACCGTCCACCTCTTCCCACCCGAGCCTAGCTCACCCATGTCATTGGATCCGTAGCGACATCAAACGGTACACACAGCAAGCGCAGCTTTCAGAGTTTTGAATTTCGTCTCCCCGACAGCTCTCGCGCCACCCACTTCGAATTTCGACCATGTTCCGCCCCAATACTACGAATGAACAATCACACCCCTCGCTTACAAAACACTCCCCTCCCGGGGAGCGGCGCGCCATACCGCGCCCCACCGAGCGTCCGGACGTTCCCGTCCGCCGCCAACATCCAACAAACCCATGTCCCATCGGGCCTGGTCGCGTGCCGCCAACAAACGCAATCCACTCGAAATCCAACTCGAAACCACTCAACTAACCCCCATGACTCTGTCCCTTACTAAGAATCACGCTCGGTCAATATGTCCTCGACCTCTAACCCCCCCCCACCTACAGGTAGGCGCTCCTGAGGGACGCCCCGGAGTACGGGCGGTATACGGACCTCTGCGAACCCAGAAACCAACTCGCGGGCCACCCGCTAGCCCCGTTCCTCAATGTACCACAACTGCCCCCAGTCAAACAGAACTTGGGCACTGCTATGGACCCCTTCCCCATTCGTCGTGGCCTCCAGACACCCCTTGTCCTCGCGGCCCCCCGGTCAACCACGGACCTTGGGTCGGCCGACGACTTCTCTACCCGTATGATCGACTCATACCTCCTCACATGCCAGTAGTCAACCACCCCCTCCCACCTTGCTCGCTTCTGGATACACGGTATCTTCCTCCCGGAACCGACTCACTCCTCGACCCCGATACCCTCGGCATGCTCGGTGGCCCGCCGCTGGCTGCTCGAAAGCCTCAACCGACTCGACGACCTCACCATCCGCGTCAAAAATATAATCGGACGAGAACTCGCCCACCATTCGCGATGGACAGCGAACGCCACCCGCACTCACCACCCGACAGCTCCGACGAGCTACGACACCACTCCCCTGCCTATCGACATCACTTCGGGCTTTCAAGAAACTCGTCTGGACATCCCCACCTCATGTGTCGCGGTCGGCCTCCTGTATCGACTCGCTTCACGCCAGCGTGAACTCCGATCGGCCGGTCCGGCACCATCCTCCGCCGCCTCCCCCCCCTCCCAACAAGAAAACTACGACAGCAGAAAATCCAGTTCCTCCGCGATGCCTCAACCGCTGCAGTCTCAGGCCGAAGGGTGAAGATCCGCTCCCCCCTAGACACTGTTGCGAGACATGGCTTTGAGTGGTAATCAAGTTGCTACACAGCAATGTTGGTCAAGTAGCATCGTGATAGTACGACTGTGACTCAGCACAATAAGATGATAAGCCGATCAACAATAGAGAGGATTCGGTTGCTGATGGTGGCAAGTTGCTGAGCGTTAGATATCATCTAAAGGCTCAGAACATGTGTTGGCGTGTGCTCACCACAAGGTGAGTGCGTGTCATGTGATAGGCAAGTGCTAGGCACTTCCGTAGGGTGAGATGACATGCAGTGTCACTCACGGAGTGTAAGCATTCCTTATCGCCCCCTCAACTTTGACAGGTTATGGGCCCTCTAGCTACTAGTTGTTGGAGTCATTTGTCTTGACTGGAACCTAGAGCTTGCTTCTCGAAGAGTGGTAGACCTTTGTGGTGTCGCACGATACGTGAGGTGCGGCTGGCTCACAAAGTGGCTGGCTCTTGCTTGTGTTTGTAGCTTTACTTCGATACCCGGCTGGTAGCGACTTGTTTGTGTCGCTTGGAGCCGGCTTGAACCCCCGAACGCCGACTCGTGTGACGCGACGATCGGCTTGCTTTCCTTTGTTGTAGCTTGGCGCTTTCTGGAATTTTATTCGCTCCCGGAGCTTGTCACCCGCCAGTTTCTTTTCTTGTGAAAGCCTATAGTGGTCCGGGTGAATTTTTGGAAAGGCATCTTACCACAAGTGTACTAGCACTCCTGTACGATGTCACTTGACCGACCTTCTGAGACTCGTTTCTGATTGCCTTGGCTGTATAGACTCCGGGAGTACAACTGGGTCTTCGGTCAGCCCTTTGTCGTCTCGTTTTCTGAGCCGTGTTGCCCGCCTCTTCACCGGTACTTGGTGCTTTTCTTGTTGGCATTTTTCCCTGATTTTCTGGTGGTCTTGCGAGCGCATCCGACGTACCTGCTATGGACTCCGTGAAACTACCCAAGTTCAGTGGGGAGAGACGAGATTTTGACGTGTGGAAGAAACCTTTCCGTGCATTTGGCTTGATGCAAAAGTGGGCTCCGGCTTTGTCGTCGGATGGTGCCGCTTCCTCTCAACAACAAGTCGACATGTACTCCACATTGATTCTTGCGCTGCCGGAGGACGACTTTTCCATTATCGAGAATGTTAGCGAGGATGACAAGACCTGCGGCCACACGGCATGGATTACGTTAGTCAATCATTATAAGGACGATGGTATTTGCCGGTGTACGGAACTATTGCAGGACTTGGAGACGCCGCAAGCGGACGGCGAGAGCGGCATTCAATACCCGAACCGGTTAGTTCGACTGCAACGACAACTTGCCCGAGTTGGGGACGTCGTCCACGACCGGCGTATCATCATGTACTTGGTGAAGGGCCTGCGCAGCGAATACCACTCCATCACCGACACGTGGGACGTACACGACCTCAGCATGGATACCGTCAAGCGTGATCTTCGTCAAAAGGGCATGCGCATCGAGAGTCGTGCGCAATCACATACAACGGAGCCCCCAACGCCTACGGCTTTTACAACATCTCATGATGACTCAACGACTGATCTTTTGAAGCGGCAAGTCTCCGAGCTCCAAGACAAACTGAAATCTCTTCAAGGAGCTGCGACTACTCGTACCTCATATGGCAGAGGCGGAGCGAGATTTTTCGTGGTGTTTGCTATGGCTGTGGTAAGAAGGGCCATCGCAGGTCCGAGTGCCCAGTCAACAACACCGGAGGTAACTCTGCGCAAGTGGACTCCCCGGTTGCTTTTCCGGCGGTCATGGACGTGACAGCCACCCCTGCGAGGCCATTCTCCGAGGCTCGACACATGTTCGAGCGCGATGGGGAATCGTGGATGTGGTTGGCCGACAGCGACGCCAGCCATCACATGACTAGTGTGCGCCGTGACTTCTGTGAGTATCGAGCGCTCACCGACAGGCTTTGGGCGAAGGGTGTCAGCGCCCGCGCTGTTGGAGTGGGCTCGGTCCGCATCATTGTGAAGGCTGAAGATGGAGAGGAGACTCCTGCCACGCTCAAGAATGTGCTCCACGTTCCTGAGCTATCCCGTCGCGCGTCGTGGTCTTACCATCGGCTTTTCAGCCTCACCTAAGCTCGGCGACAAGGTCATTCTGTGGTGTTAGCTGATCCCGTGGACCACCTTCGTCTTCATGCCGGTCATGGTGGTGGCGTGGTGGTTCCGTTGGAGCGCGCACATTTGTTGGTGTGGTTGCCGGCGCGGGTTGCTTCGTCGAATTCTACCGCTTCGATCGCCACTGTAGCATTGGAAAAACGGTTGTGGCATTCCCGACTCGGTCACCTTGGCGAGTCACAATTGGACGGGCTCTTGGCCACTCAGGTGGAGGGTGTGGCGTTTTCTGCATCGGAGAAGTTGGGCTTCTGTGAGACGTGTGCTGTGTGTAAGTCGCACGTCCGCCGTATCTCTCGTGAGCCGGCTGACCGGAACGTTGGTGTCTTTGAGGTCCTCGGCTTAGACTTCTGCGGTCTTATGAGTGTTCCATCCTTGGGAGGACGACGGTACAGCTTGTGTGCGGCTGATTTCCGGAGCCGTTTCATGCTGCATGATGCGGTCCGCTCCAAGGATGAGGCTCCCGCCTCGTTCCGTCGCATGTTGACTACCATCCGTTCTCTTGGGCACACGGTTCGTCGTCTTCGGGTGGACAATGACACGGTGTTCTTAGGTGCTGCCTTCCGAAACCTCTTGGATGAGTTCAACATCGCTGTGGAGATCAGCCCCTTACACGCATTGGCAACATGGCCGGATTGAGCGGCAGTGGGGGACATTGGTCCCGATGGCGCAGTCAATGATCCGGCAAGCCGCGCTGCCTAAATCGTATTGGGCTCTAGCGATGGCCGCTGCGGTGCATGTCCGCAATCGTGTGCATAGTAGCGGCGCCGGCGGTGTACCTTTCACCTTGGCGACGGCCCCGTGCCTACAACTCCATGACACCATCAGTGAGACCCCCTCTGGCCCCACCGCCCTCACCGCATTAAACTCCGGCTATGTCCCCTCCACCACACCCATTTTGCCAGACCCCGGACCCCCTCCGTGGTCACACCCCCTCATCACATTCAACCATGACCCCATCAACCCCGACCTTGACATGCTCCCTACCGGTAAATTCGCTATCCACGCACACCCTTCACTCCCCGACACCACTATACTCTGCACCCCCGACGGCCGCGCAGTCACCACCCTTAACGGCCCCCGGGTCCGCCACCTTTACCAACTCTTCCGCCCCGACCTCTCTCGTCATACGTTCGAAGAGGAGGTCTACCACCTCCTCACACGTCTAGGTTCCCGATCAGAAATCCACTCACCCACGCCCGCCACCACCACCCGCAACAGATGGGCCACCAGAGAGGACCTCCTCACCGCTCTCAGTCACACATTCCGCATCCAGACAGAACTCTACTCCGACCCCCTCAATAAGTCCCTTCACTCCCACACCTATCACTCCCTCTACCCCGAAGACATAGTCTTCTCATCCAGCGGCAGCAACGCCCCGCACACCTGGCAAGGCACCAACATAGCCAACCCCGAATACGACCACGAATGCATGAGACGAGCCATGGAACACGCAATCACCAGCGCACACCTCACAGCCCCTCACACACCCAGCGCAACCATCCTCATCCTCCCCCGATGGGAACACACACCATACCGCCACTCCAAATACATCGACTCCCCATACACCCACTACCTCTACACCCTTCCTAATGACGCAAACACATTCCTACCCCCCGACCAACACACTGGCAACCCCACCCCTACCCCCTTCGGCACACGCTGGATGGTTGACATATACCTCGTCGCCAACCCCCTCGCACTCTCCACCCTCCCATCACCCACAGCCATGAACGCACTCCATAACACCCTCGAATCCATCTACGACACTCACCTCCCCAACCCCACCATCACCCCCCCCCTCCCCACCTCTTTGTCTCCTACTCACCCCACTCATCAGATATATACCACCGCCCCCCAAACCCTACTCACCCCCTCACTTACCCCCTCCCGGAACGCGTACATCTAACGTACCCTCCCACCAGAGGCACCCCTGCTTGGAACTGGCAGGACTTTGTATATACAGACGGCTCGAAAAAAGGCAGCTCGACCCCCCTCGGTGCAGCAGCCACCCACCCCGCCTCGGACACCAAAATCAAAATCCTGGTGAACTCTACCCCTCCCTCACATACAATAAACCGTGCCGAATTAGCAGGCATAGATGTAGACCTCCAAATTGGCCGCACCCACCTCCTCACAGACAGTGCATGCTCCCTTCGCCTAATTCATGGTTACTTAAACTGCCCTTCCGCCTACCGCCATAACATTCACCGCGACACCCTCTTATCTATCACACACACCCTTACAACCCGCTGCGCAGCAGGCATCCGCACACACCTCGGTAAAATCAAAGCCCACAACCACTCCATCGGTAACGACCTTGCAGACACCCTCGCAAACCAAGTTGCGGACGGCCAACCACCCGATACTATATACACCACAGGTTCAGAAGTCACGATAGGCCACTGGACATGGCCGTACACCCTCATCCCACAAACACTAGGCGAACCCATACCCTACAGATACACCAACCTCAAATCCGACGCACACAAATACAGCACAAAACACACACACACTCCTCTCTCGGATACAACCAAACACGGAGCCCTCCTCGCCCGCGCCGCGAAGGACGGCGCCGACTTCTCATACCACAAAAAACACTCCTCCCTCACAAATATCCAGTTCACACACAAACAAGAATTCATGTGGGGCGTCCACAACACCCGCCTACTTACTCACAACCCCACCCTGCGCTGCCCCCTATGTGGCCAATTCACTAGCAACGGCCACATGGCCGGTAACTGCCCCTCTATGTCTGGTCTAAGACAAGACCGACACAACAGCGCGCTGCAACTCCTACTCTCCCTATTGGAGCGCCACAACGGAGGACGCTGGGAAACCATCACCGCAGACTTCGGTAACAAACCCATAAAATCGTTTGAATCCCCCACCCCTGCCCACTCCCCACTCGACTGCCACCCACCTCACCCCACCCACATGCCCACCCGACTTGTTGCTGCTGATGAAGGTCTCTCGCATGACTCCCTAACATCATGCCCCGCCGTCCTTCCCCCTGAGATTCTCCCCCCACTGCTTCGTCCCTCAGCACACAAACCTGACTTCATCCGCATCCTCGAACCCAGATTCATTGGCCACTCCAACGGCCGCCGACGTTATGCATCCATAAAAAAGATTCAGATAGGGGAATGGAAGTACTGCACAGACAACAACCTCACTCACACAGCCGACCTCATACACACCAAATACACACCCCTTGCGAACGCCATCAGAAACCACTGGCCAAGCACAGTGGTCGACATCCTCCCCTTAGTCATGAGCCGCACCGGTACACCGCACTCCTCCACCATCACGAGTCTCACCTCCCTTCTCACCGCCCTCACAGACCCTCTTGATAAACTCGTCTCGAAAGCACGCCTCGACACATCTCGCATTCTTACACAACTCCATACGCATACTGTCCAATGGCTGCATCACCTCCTACGCATATACCGCATCAAGTCCCGCACGACCTCCCGCCGCGCATCCGCACATTGCCTCCACGCACGACCCTGACTGCACACGTCCTTCACCTCTACTTGCACCCTCCCCGGGGGGGAGTAAAACCCCCGAACACCCTTGGAGAGGTTGGATTAGGTGGTTAACGGTCTAGCCCTGACTTGTAAGTTCTCTGTATGGCATAGTTGGGAGGGCCCAGAGACAGCAGCCGGCGCATATGGCTTTTTGGTGAAAACCGGCGCATACGGTACATGTTGTAAACAATTTCAATTTCAATTTCAATTTCACCTTGGCGACCGGTAGACGAGCTGATTTGAGCTCCATGCGGGTCTTCGGCTGTCCGGCCTATGTCCACGTTGACAAGTCTCAACGCCGCAAACTTGACGATCGCGCGTGGAAGGGTGTCTTTGTGGGCTATACTTCCGAATCACCGGCGAGGTTGGTGTACAATCCTGCTACTCGTCGGGTGGTGAGCAGCCGTAACGTGGTGTTCGATGAGGCTGCAGTCCTCTCCATGGGGGAGAGCAATGCGGAGCAACGCACTGATGATGAAGAGGACAGCATCCCGCGCACCATGTGTAGCGAAGAACGGGGTACACCTTCGGGGGAGTCGCCGCTACGGGAGTCGCGGCATCATTCCGGGTCGACGGAAGATGAACGGGATATGCATTCGGGGGAGACTCCACGTCCAAGGTATAATCTTCGATCCACTGCCGCACCACAGCAATGCGTACCCAGTCCAAGGTATAATCTCCGTTCAGCGGGCGCTTCGAGAGATGGATGAACTACGGGAAGTACCGCGGCTATAAAGTCATCCAGCAGCCCGACCGTTCAAGAGCCGGTGTCATACAAGCAAGCGCTGAGGAGTCCCCAATCGGGGGAGTGGGAGGCAGCTATCAAGAGCGAGTACGACTCACTTGTATCTCGGAAAACCTGGACATTGGTCCCTTGTCCTGCCGGTCGCAAACTCGTAGACTCCAAGTGGGTGTTCAAGCTGAAGCGCGATGCCAATGGACAGATAACAAGGTACAAAGCAAGATTTGTGGGTCATACTTAGGAGAATACTCAGGAGAAGGGTGTGGACTACCACGAGCCCTCATGAACAACCTCCTCAAAATATGGACAGCCCTAATCAAAGACGCAGGCTCGAAATACGCCGAGACCCACGGCATTCTCAGTGACCAACAGGACGGCTTCAGACAACACCGCAGTATCCACGACGCCCTCTCCTCCCTCATCATGACAATGGAGGACGCGAAACTCCACAGCAAAGACATCTACGTCATGTACGCGGATTTCAAAGGCGCATTCAACGCCGCGGACCACCGCATCATGTTCAAACACATGCGCCAACTCGGTATGCCCCTCACCTTCGTCGACACATGTGAACACCTCTACGGAGTCTCCACAACAGACTACATTACCCCCCATGGCCCCACCCCTTATATAGACATTAACCGCGGAACCCTCCAGGGCGACACCCTCTCCCCCTTCCTATTCACCCTCTTCCTTGAACCCTTTCTTCGATGGCTCACAGTGGGAGGTCGAGGCTACCGCCCAGGCCCCCCCGCTACTAACGCAGACCCCACAGAACCCACAGCCACATACCCAGGACACGGATTCGCCGACGACCTCAGCATCGCTACGGGCTCGACCCCCAACATGACCATCCAGCTCAGAAAACTCTCCCTCTTCAGCGCCTACACCGGTATGACGGTCAACATCCGCAAATGCTGCATCACCGGCGCCCTCTGGCGTACAGGCAACGCCCTCACCCGCGCCAACACTACCCTCTTTGCATCCCGCCTGCAAACACAGTTCATCTCCCTAAACTCCACCCCGGCCCCCATCCCCTCCATTGGCCCCAGAGACACATACCGCGTCCTAGGGGTAGAACTAAACACCTCCCTCACCTTCACCAGACATTGGCACGAACTCAAACGTACCACTGCATCCCTCATCACCGCCCTTTCCACCTCCCCACTAACTCAATCCCGCAGAATCAGAGTCATCCGTGGCCTCCTCATCGGAAAACATTTCACCCTCCAGCTCGGCCTCTTCACCGACTCCCAACTCGACACTCTCGAAGGACAAATCTGCCGCGCTCTCCGCTCCGCCGTCTCCTCGGTACGTAACCTCCCCCGCACCGCCCTCCACCGCCCCACATCAGACCTCGGATACGGCCTCCCCTCCCTCAAAGCCCACGCCGCACAACTCACAGTATGCCACTTACATAAAATCATGAATGCCTCAGGCTATAGAGGCCACATGGCCCGCGCCCACATACGCACCCTATCCAAAACGTATTCCCACTGGCCCTCAGAATCCATCATGTCAACCTGTTACACTCCACCCACACTCAAGTGCTTAGTCAGAGCTCAACGCGACGCGAGCACCCTATTCCACAACATTCCCCCACTCTCCCTCACCAACCCTATCGCCTCCACAATCCGTGCCCACTTCACCACTCAAGACAACGCCCTCCTCACCTCACTCCGGGACAAAGCCACACACATCACCGACCCTCACACATACAAACAAGCCTACTGCGATTTCTCCCCCCGCAAAACACACGCCTCCCTCCTACCCCGACTCACCCCCCTCTGGAAAAACAACATTACCACATGGCCACAAGTCCTCCTCAGAGCCACCTCATCCTCATTCATCCTCAAATCATGCAAATCCATCACCACACTCACGGGGTCCACCACCCCCCTCTCAGTTCCCATCCGCCTCCTCGCAGCAATCCTCACCGAACCCCTCGATACTATACACAACCGCCTCCCCATCACAAGCCTCAATACCAACCAAGCATCCCCCCCCACCACTATACATCCCTCGTGGATCCCCCTCCTCTCCCCTCACCTCCCCCGTTCACCCCCCACCCTCCAATCCGGCATCTGCACCTCCCACACCACTCACTCCACCCCCACCGCACCCACCACACCCTTAGACACAGAATACCTCACCCCCTCCGACCACCACTACCCCCCCTGCGACGTAACACGCATCATCTCCAAACACAAAGACACAGAATACGGCCAAACGCAGTACATGGTCGAATGGGCCCCGGAACACCTCACGGAATGGGACATTCAGCTACAACTCGACGACGGCTTCCGCCTCATCTCCTCCACTCCCACATCGGTATGCCTCCCCTCCCCCTCCCCCACCACATGCTCCATCTGTCATGACCCCCTGCACACAGAACCCTCCTCCACCTGCTGCACATGCCCGCACTATGCCATACACTCCCAATGTCGCCCAGCTCAAGGACCCACCACATGGCAGTGCGAGTGGTGCGCTCGCGGCCAACGACACGACCTTACCCGCCTCCACGAAGTGCAGTGGGCCCCGTGCCTACAACTCCACGACACCATCAGTGAGACCCCCTCCGGCCCCACCGCCCTTACCGCATTTAACTCCGGCTATGTCCCCTCCACCGCACCCATTTTGCCAAAACCCGGACCCCCTCCGTGGTCACACCCACTTCTCACATTCAACCATGACCCCATCAACCCCGACCTCGACATGCTCCCTACCGGTAAATTCGCTATCCACGCACACCCATCACTCCACGACACCACCATACTCTGCACTCCCGACGGCCGCGCAGTTACTACCCTTAACGGCCCCCGCGTCCGCCACCTCTACCAACTCTTTCGCCCCGACCTCTCGCAGCATACGTTCGAAGAGGAGGTCTATCACCTCCTCACCCGTCTAGGTTCCCGCTCAGAAATCCACTCACCCACGCCCGCCACCACCACCCGAAATAGATGGGCCACTAGAGAAGACCTCCTCACAGCCCTCCGTCACACATTCCGCATCCAGACAGAACTCTACTCCGACCCCCTCAATAAATCCCTTCACTCCCACACATACCACTCCCTCTATCCCGAAGATATAGTCTTCTCATCCAGCGGTAGCAATGCCCCGCACACCTGGCAAGGCACCAACATAGCCAACCCCGAATACGACCACGAATGCATGAGACGAGCCATGGAACACGCAATCACCAGCGCACACCTCACAGCCCCTCACACACCCAGCGCAACCATCCTCATCCTCCCCCGATGGGAACACACACCCTACCGCCACTCCAAATACATCAACTCCCCATACACCCACCACCTTTACACCCTCCCCAATGACGCAAACACATTCCTACCCCCCGACCAACACACTGGCAACCCCACCCCCACCCCATTCGGCACACGATGGATGGTCGACATATACCTCGTCGCCAACCCCCTCGCACTCTCCACCCTCCCATCACCCACAGCCATGACCGCACTTCACAACACTCTCGAATCTATCTACGACACTCACCTCCCCAACCCCATCATCACCCCCCCTCCTCCACACCTCATTGTCACCTACTCACCCCACTCAGCAGGTATATACCACCGCCCCCCAAACCCAACTCACCCCCTCACATACCCCCTCCCGGACCGCGTACATCTAACGTACCCCCCCACCAGAGGCACCCTTGCTTGGAACTGGCAGGACTTTGTATACACAGACGGCTCGAAAAAAGGCAGCTCGACCCCCCTCGGAGCAGCAGCTACCCACCCCGCCTCGGACACCAAAGTCAAAATCCTGGTGACCTCTACCCCTCCCTCCCATACAATAAATCGTGCTGAATTAGCTGGCATAGATGTAGGCCTCCAATTTGGCCGCACCCACCTCCTCACAGACAGTGCGTGCTCCCTCCGCCTCATACAAGGCTACTTAAACTGCCCTTCCGCTTACCGCCACAACATTCATCGCGACACCCTCTCATCTATCACACACACCCTTAAAACCCGCTGCGAAGCAGGCATCCGTACACACCTCGGCAAAATCAAAGCCCACAACCACTCCCTAGGCAACGACCTCGCAGACACCCTCGCAAACCAAGTCGCGGATGGTCACCCACCCGACACTTCATACACCACAGGTTCTGAAGTCACAATAGGCCACTGGACATGGCCATACACCCTCCTCCCACAAACCCTAGGGGACCCCATACCCTACAGATACACCAACCTCAAATCCGACGCACACACCTACAGCACAAAACACACACACACTCCTCTCTCGCAAACAACCAAACACGGAGCCCTCCTCGCCCGCGCCGCGAAGGACGGCGCCGATTTTTCTTACCACAAAAAACACTCAACCCTCACAAATATCCAGTTCACACACAAACAAGAATTCATGTGGGGCGTCCACAACACCCGCCTACTTACTCACAACCCCACCCTGCGCTGCCCCCTATGTGGTCAATTCACCAGCAACGGCCACATGGCCGGTAACTGCCCCTCTATGTCTGGTCTAAGACAGGACCGACACAACAGCGCTCTGCAACTCCTACTCTCCCTACTGGAACGCCACAACGGAGGACGCTGGGAAACCATCACCGCAGACTTCGGTAACAAACCCATAAAATCGTTTGCTTCCCCCACCCCTGCCCACACTCCACTTGACTGCCACCCACCTCACCCCACCCACATGCCCACCCGACTTGTTGCTGCTGACGAAGGTCTCTCGCCTGACTCCCTAACCTCATGCCCCGCCGTCCTCCCCCCTGAGATTCTCCCCCCCCTGCTTCGTCCCCCTGCACACAAACCTGACTTCATCCGCATCCTCGAACCCCGATTCGTTGGTCACTCCAACGGTCGCCGTCGCTACGCGTCCATAAAAAAGATTCAGATAGGGGAATGGAAGTACTGCACAGACAATAACCTCTCGCACACAGCTGACCTCATACACACCAAATACACACCCCTTGCGAACGCCATCAGAACCCACTGGCCAGGCACAGTGGTCGACATCCTCCCCATAGTCATGAGCCGCACCGGTACACCGCACTCCTCCACCATCACGAGTCTCACCTCCCTTCTCACCACCCGCACCGACCCCCCTGATAAACTCGTCTCCAAAGCACGCCTCGACACATCTCGCATTCTTACACAACTCCATACGCATACCGTCCAATGGCTGCATCACCTCCTACGCATATACCGCATCAAATCCCGCACGACCTCCCGCCACGCATCCGCACATTGCCACCACGCACGACCCTGACTGCACACGTCCTTCACCTCTACTTGCACCCTCCCCGGGGGGAGTAAAACCCCCGAACACCCTTGGAGAGGTTGGCTTAGGTGGTTAACGGTCTAGCCCTGACTTGTAAGTTCCCTGTATGGCATAGTTGGGAGGGCCCAGAGACAGCAGCCGACGCATCCGGCTTTTTGGTAAAAAACCGGCGCATACGGTACATGTTGTAAACAATTTCAATTTCAATACCACGAGACCTTCGCTCCCACAGTGAGGGTGATTTCTATTCGAACGTTGCTCGCGCTCGCTGCTTATGATGATTGGGAGGTGGAGCAGCTTGATGTGGTGACGGCATTTTTGGAGGCCGATATCGAGGAGGAAATCTACATGAGGCAGCCGGAAGGATTCCGTCACTTCGACATCAATGGAGAAGAGCGAGTGTGCTTGTTGAAGAAATCATTGTATGGCCTCAAGCAAGCTCCTAGGAACTGGAATAAGACCATCACAACATGGCTAGAGGAGTATGGCTTTACCCAATCCAAGGTGGATCCCGGCATTTACGTCTTCATCAAGGAGGGTGAGCTTTATGTCTTGGCGTTGTACGTGGACGACAGCATCATCGTCGGACCAGCGGGTAGCTTCATCGTTGGGTTCAAGTCGGCTTTCGGCGAAAGGTTCAACGTGCAAGACCTCGGTCCAGTGTCTTGGTTGCTTGGCATGACAGTCGAGCGTGATCGTGGTAGCCGCACCATCAGGATTGGACAACAGCAATACGTCTTAGATATGTTGGAGCGCTTCAAAATGATGGACTGCAAGCCAGTGGGCTCACCTATGGCGGTCGATGCTTTGAGCAATTGTGTGGAGACGTCGACATCAAGGTTGCCTCCCGGTCTAGTGCCGTATCAAAGCTTGATCGGTAGCTTGTTGTACGCTTCCGTAAGCACACGGCCCGACATCACCATGGCTGTAAGCGACCTTAGTAGGTACATGTCCGACCCCTCTCAGTCACATTGGGAGCAAGCCAAGAGGGTGCTCCGCTACCTCAAGGGGACCGCAGAGTCGGTGTTGATGTACGGTGGCGCACCCTCATCAAAGGTGGTAGGATGGTCTGATTCTGACTACGCGAGTGATATTGGCGAGCGGCGCTCTCGCACGGGGTATGTGTTCATGCTCAACGGTGCAGCGGTGAGCTGGAAAAGTCAGCGGCAACAAACTGTGGCGTTGTCGACAGCGGAGGCAGAGTATATGGCGCTGACTGCGGCCACTCAGGAGGCGATGTTTTTGAAGCAACTACTCCACGAGTTTCACCAAGACTCCGGGTCTCCCATCACCATTCACGAGGACAATCAGAGTTGTATTGCACTCAGCAAGAATAGCATGACGACCGGACGCAGCAAGCACATGGACGTGAGGTACCACTTCTGTCGGGAGAAGGTTAAGAGCGGAGACATCGAGGTGCAATATTGTGCGACGGAGAACATGCTTGCTGATGTGCTTACCAAGCCATTAGTGAGTGCAAGGCACGGCAAGTTGTGCAATGCCATCATGGGATTGCCTGCGTAGCAAGGGGGAGTGTTGCGAGACATGGTTTTGAGTGGTAATCAAATTGTTACACAGCAATGTTGGTCAAATAGCATCGTGATAGGACGGCTGTGACTCAGCACAATAAGATGATAAGCCAATCAACAGTAGAGAGGATTAGGTTGCTGATGGTGGCAAGTTGCGGAGCGTTAGATATCATCTAAAAGCTCAGAATATATGTTGGCGTGTGCTCACCACAAGGTGAGTGCGTGTCTTGTGATGGGCAAGTGCTAGGCACTTGCTGAGGGTGAGATGACATGCAGTGTCACTCACGGAGTGTAAGCATTCCTTGTCGCCCCCTCATTGAAATTGAAATTGTTTACAACATGTGCCGGCAAACTGGACCGAGTGCTGTCTCACGGGCCACTCTACTTCGCCATACATGACTTATTAGCAAGTTGGGCCCGGGTCTCTTCGACCAGGTACGTTTCTTATTGACACACCTATCTGCAATGCGTGTCGACGTTCCTCGGGAGTTATAGAACTATAAGCAACCGCAGTAATTGCCACAGTCCCCCCGCCTAAGTAGTAACAACGTAATAATTTTGTAATCAAGAAAAATATCTAAAAATAAATCCACTTTATCGAGAAATGCAAAACTAAACTGTTGCTCGACCTTCACGATGCACGGCCCGCTCCCACCGAACCGAGGTGTCGACCGGCCTAGGCCGGTCGGCGTTCGGGAGGGACGACGGGCCAACCTAATCTAGCTCCCGCGTGACTTCGGTCTTGCCGAAGGTAGGAGGGGAAAGGCTGGCAAAAAACCCCTCCTCGCGCGGTCGCTCGTCGATCCCGCCGCTCCATCCCGTAAACCCCACCCAAGGTCTTGCCGCGTCCATCGACGCGGCGGTCCTCCGTGTCGAGGTCCCCCATCACCTCGAGGACAAGTGGGGGGGACCGAGACACACAGACATAGAAAAAACTAGCGCTCCTGCCTCCGCGCCTGAATTTTCCCCGCTCATTTCCCCGGTTTTTTCTCTGTCTGGTACCCGGGTACCTATCGGTTTTCCGGCGTGTGGCCGTACCCTCCCCCCTATGATCGCGCGTCCACCGAGCAGCCTGTTCTTTAGCGGGGGCCTCCGCGCTCACCCGGGCCCACGCTCCAGGACCCCTAGGATTATGAAGGTTTGTCGGGGTAGTGGGTGTCGAAGAGGGGGGCGGGCAGGTCACCGTAGCCGGATCCGGCGGGCCGCAGGCGCCCGGAATTAAACAAAACCCTCCGTGCCGGGTTTTCCGGCGGCGCCGACCCAAAGGGTCGTCGCCGCCGGATCGTGTCGCTCCGCCCGTCGCGATTGTCCTCCTTGCCGTCCTAGCTAAATCCTCCCCCCGGGAGATGACGCTGGACGACGCAGCGGCTCGCTAGTGAGCGCCCTACCCTGGTGCTGCTCCCCAACTAGCTCGACGCCGGGTTCGGACATTGGTTTCTAGTATCCGAAAAAAGGCCTCCGTACAAAGCTTTCCGGCGGCGGCTGATCCTGAGGATCGCCGCCGCCTCATATAGCCGCTCCTCCGTCTGCGACTAGCCACCGGCCTGTGCCATGTCTTGCCTCACCCCTCGGCAAGGTTCGACCGGCAAAGGGCTGGTCGACGGCTAGCGAGCGCCCTTTCATGGCGTTGCTTCCCGGCTGGCCACCACCAGCTCCAACACCCGCCTCCCACCGCTGATCCGGCCGTACCCTCCTCGCCATCAAACGCTGCCGTAGTACAGTCCCCACCCCTCAAAGTAAGGCTGTATCTAGGAGTATATGTACGCGAAAAAACATATCGGACGGGCCGAGCGGGATATCTTGGCGCCGGTAATGCACAGAAATTATTTTTCCAAAAGCCCTTTGTACATGGCTTTCCCGACAGCTGCTGATCCCGCGGATCGAGCTGTCGGCCCTCTTAGCCCCCTACCGTGCCGGGCCTGGCACGGCTACGGGGTTTCCAGCGCCCACCACGGGGAGGTGAGGGGATGCCGACGGGCCTGCGAGTGCACCCTCCTCCGGGGCCGCCGCCGCTGCGCCGCCGGCGGGCGCCTATCGCCCCCTCAGCATTGATACTTTCGGCACACGCTGGATGGTGGACACCTACCTCGTCGCCAACCCCCTCGCACTTTCCACCTTACCCTCACACGCAGCCATGACCGCCCTCCGCAACACACTCGAATCCATCTACAGCACACACCTCCTCAACCCCACCATCACCACCCCCCACCCACCTCTTCGACACTTACACACCTCACTCATGAGGCATATACCATCTCCCCCCAACCCCACTCACCCCATTACATACCCCCTCCCGGAACGCACGAAACTAGCATACCTCCCCACCAGAGGAGAACTTGCTTGGAATTAGCATGACTTCGTATACACATATGGCTCCAAGAAGGGCGGCCCCTCTCCCTTGGCGCGGCCACCACTCACCCCGCCTCGAAGACACGCATCAAAATTCTGGTGACATCCACCCCTCCCACCCACACCATCAATCGAGCTGAACTAGCGGGCATAGATATAGGCCTCAACTCGGCTATACCCACCTCCTTACAGACAGTGCGTGCTCACTCCGCCTAATCCAAGGATACATGAACTGCCCTTCCGCATACTGCCACAACATTCACCGTGACACACTCATATCCATCACACACACCCTCAAAACCCGCTGCGACTCAGGCATCCGCACCCACCTAGGCAAAATCAAAGCACACAACCACCCATTAGGCAACGACCTCGCAGACACCCTTGCTTGCCAGGCTGCGGACGGCCACCCACACCACACTACATACACCACAGGTTCAAACGTGTCAATAGGCCAATGGACATGGCCATACACCCTCATACCACAAACCCTAGGGGAACCCATACCCTACAGATACACCAACCTCAAAACAGACGCACACACATACAACACCAAACACACACACATACCCCTCTCGCAAACATCCAAACACGGCGCCCTCCTCGGCCGCGCAGCGGAGGACGACGCCGAATTCACATTCCACAAAAAAGCATACATCCCTCACCAACATACAATTCATTACATGCAAGAATTCATGTGGGGCGTAAACAACACCCGCCTCCTCACCCAGACCCTACCTTGCGCTGCCCCATGTGCGGCCAATGCACGAGCAAAGGTCACATGGGCGGTAACTGCCCCACCATGGCTGGCGTGAGACAAGACCGCCACAACAGCGCGCTACAACTCCTCCTCTCCCCCATGGAACGCCACAACGTCAGACGATGGGAGACCATCACAACGGACTTCGGTAACAAACCCATCAAATCATTCGCATCCACCACACCCACCCACACCCCTCTTGACTGTCACCCCCCTCACCCCACCCACATGCCCACCCGCCTTGTTGTTGCTAACGAAGACCTCTCGCCCGACTCCCTCACCTCTTTCCCTGCCATCCTCCCCACCGAAATTCTCCCCCCCCGCATTGCGACCCGTGGCACACAAACCCTACTTAATCCGGCTCCTCGAACCTCGATACGTCGGCCGCACAAACGGTCGCCGCCGACACTCCTCGATTGAAAAGATTCGGATAGGGGAATGAAAGTACTGCACGGACCACAACCTCTCCCACACAGCTCAATTGATTGGCGCCAAATACAACCCCCATGGCCAATGTCATTCGCCAGCACTAGCCCGGTACCGAAGTCGACATCCTCCCCATCGTCATGAGCCGCACGGGCACACCGCACTCATCCACCATCACAAGTCTCACCTCTCTTCTCACCCTCCGCACTGACCCTCCTGACAAGCTCATCTCGAAAGCACGACTCGACACATCGCGCATCATTGCACAACTCCACACACACATTGTCCAGTGGTTGTATCATCTCCTCCTCATATACCTCATCAAATCCCGCACGACCACTCGCCGCGTCACCGCACACTGCACCTACATACATCCCGAACTGCACACCGCCACCACCACGCATCGCATCCTCCCCGGGGGGGGGGTGAGAACCCCCAACACCCTTTGGAGAGGTTGGATTAGGCGGTTAACGGTCTAGCCCTGACTTGTAATGTCCTGAATGACGGCGCCCGCCGGCGGCGCAGCGGCGGCGGCTCCGGAGGAGGGTGCGCTCGCAGGCCCGTCGGCATCCCCTCACCTCCCCGTGGTGGGCGCTGGAAACCCCGTAGCCGTGCAATGCATGGCACGGTAGGGGGCTAAGAGGGCCGACAGCTCGATCCGTGGGATCAGCAGCTGTCGGGAAAGCCATGTACACAGGGCTTTTAAAAGAATAATTTCTGTGTACTACCGGCGCCAAGATCTCCCGCTCGGCCCGTCCGATATGTTTTTTCGCGTACATATACTCCTAGATACAGCCTTACTTTTAGGAGTGGGGCCTGTACTAAGGCGGCGTTTGATGGCGAGGAGGGTACGGCCGGATTAGCGGTGGGAGGCGGGTGTTGGGGCTGGTGGTGGCCAGCCGGGAAGCAACGCCAGGAAAGGGCGCTCGCTAGCCGTCGACCAGCCATGTGCCGGTCGAACCTTGCCGAGGGGTGAGGCAAGACATGGCACAGGACGGTGGCTAGTCGCAGACGGAGGAGCGGCTATATGAGGCGGCGGCGATCCTCAGGATCAGCCGCCGCCGGAAAGCCTTGTACGGAGGGCTTTTTTCGGATACTAAAACAATGTCCGTACCCGGCGTCGAGCTAGTTGGTGAGCAGCACCATGGTAGGGCGCTCACTAGCGCGCCGCTACGTCGTCCAACGGCATCTCCCGGGGGGAGGAGCAAGCTAGGACGGCAAGGAGGACAGTCGCGACGGGAGGAGCGACACGACATGGCGGCGACGACCCTTTGGGTCGGCCCCGCCGGAAGACCCGGCACGGAGGGTTTTGTTTAATTCCGGGCGCCCGCGGCCCGCCGGATCCGGCTACGGTGACCTACCCCCCCCCCCCCTCTTCGACACCCACTACCCCGACAAACCTTCATAATCCTAGGGGTCCTTGAGCGTGGGCCCGGGTGAGCGCGGAGGCCCCCGCTCAAGAAAAGGCTGCTCGGTGGACGCGCGATCATAGGGGGGAGGGTACGGCCACACGCCGGAAAACCGACAGGTACCCGGGTACCAGACAGAGAAAAAACCGGGGAAATGAGCGGGGAAAATTCAGGCGCGGAGGCAGGAGCGCTAGTTTTTTCTATGTCTGTGTGTCTCGGTCCCCCCCACTTGTCCTCGAGGTGATGGGGGACCTCGACACGGAGGACCGCCGCGTCGATGGACGCGGCAAGACCTTGGGGCGGGGTTTACGGGATGGAGCGGCGGGATCGACGAGCGACCGCGCGAGGAGGGGTTTTTTGCCAGCCTTTCCCCTCCTACCTTCGGCAAGACCGAAGTCACGCGGGAGCTAGATTAGGCTGGCCCGTCGTCCCTCCCGAACGCCGACCGGCCTAGGCCGGTCGACACCCCGGTTCGGTGGGAGCGGGCCGTGTATCGTGAAGGTCGAGCAACAGTTTAGTTTTGCATTTCTAGACAAGTGGATTTATTTCTAGATCTGTTTTTCTTGATTACAAAACTATTACGCAGTTACTACTTAGGTGGGGGGACTGTGGCAATTACTGCGGTTGCTTACAGTTATATAACTCCCGAGGAACGTCGACACACATTGCAGATAGGTGTGTCGATAAGAAATGTACATGGTCGGAGAGACCCGGGCCCAACTTGCTAATAAGTCATGTATGGCGAAGTAGAGTGGCCCGAGAGACAGCACTCGGTCCAGTTTGCCGGGACATGTTGTAAACAATTTCAATTTCAATTTCCTGAATGACAATGTTGGGAGGGCTTAGAGACAGCAACCGGCGCATACGGTACATGTTGTAAACAATTTCAATTTTAATTTCAATTTCGCACCCGGCGCGGTACTCCTTGAAAAGGAGTTGAAGGGCAATCTCCGCCCGTTCGTTTCTTTACGAAAGCTTTACAACCCGCCCATACTAACTACCCCACGTACGATAAAGAATATCATGGTTATGTTTGCGCCATTAAAGAATGGCGTTGTTATATTGAAGGAAGTGTTAAAGTTACGGTGATCACGGACCATGACACACTTCGTCAGCTCCCCACACAAGAATCCCTTTGTCGTAGGCACGCCACTTGCTTGAGCGACATGTCTCTATTTATCGCCTGAAACACCCGAACCAATCAACCGATTATATAAGTCTTATATTGAAACGATTCTTCAAACGAAGCCGACGCCCTCTCCCGAGGCCCATAACTACATCACGAGTAAGCTACTTCTCAATAAATACTTCGAATACGTGCACGATTTCCTCTCCTCTATGATTTACCTCCAGTTTGATACAAATCTCCTACATAAAATCCGTACCGGCTATGCACCTCACCCCACATACTGCAACAACCCTTCCCCACAGCGCCCATTTTGACCCCACGGACAACCTGAACTTCATGGCTGATAAAATTTGTTTACCAACTGACATTGCACTGCTTTAACTCATCTTACACGAATACGACAACTCCACCGGACACCCCGCCGCCGGTCGAACTCTCCTCAATGTTTCTGAAATGTTTTTGTGGTCTCGAATGCGCAAATTCGTTACGCAATATTGCAAACAAGTAGTGCACAATTTGCCAACTTATGAAAAACCTACCTCCAAACTCATTGGCTCTTTGTTCCCTAACCCAAAATCTGCCCGCCTATGGGATACCATAAGTTTGTATTTTATTATTGGGCTGCCCCCGGTTGATGGTTTTGATTGCATTACAACATTCGTTGACACTTTCACAGAACAAGCCCACTTATATTTGCTCGCGTGTGCTTAGACATTATTTACCGCCACCATGGCCTTTGCCGCACCATTACTTTTGACCGCGACCCTAAATTCACCTTCATATTTAGGCAAACACTATTCAAATGTATACAAACCAAATTGAAGATTTTCAGCTCATTCCACCAACAAACCGACGGACAAACCGAACGCAAATGAAATGAAATGAAATGAAATGAAATTGTTTACAACATGTACCGTATGCGCCGGTTTACACCAAATACCGTACGCGCCGGTTGCTGTCTTTGGGCCCTCCCAACTATGCCATACAGGGAACTTACAAGACAGGGCTAGACCGTTAACCACCTAAATCCAACCTCTCTAGGGACTTTAGGGGGTTTTACTCCCCCCCGGGGAGTGTGCAATGCGGATTGAGGGCAGCGTGCATTCAAGGGCGTGCGAAGGTGCAAGGTGTGGAGGCGCGGCGAGAGGAAGAGCGGGATTTGATGCGGTATATGAGTAGGAGATGATGAAGCCATTGGACAGTATGCGTGTGGAGTTGTGCAAGGATGCGAGACGTGTCGAGTCGTTCTTTGGAGATGAATTTGTCAGAGGGGTCAGTGCGGGCGGTAAGTAGGGAGGTGAGACTTGCGATGGTGGATGAGTGCGCAAACCGTAAACCCTAAACCCGGCTCATGACGATGGGGAGGATGTCGACCTCGGTACCTGGCCAATGGTTGCGGATGGCGTTTGCGAGGGGTGTGTATTTGGCTCGAATCAAATGGGCTGTATGGGATAGGTTGTGGTATGTGTAGTACTTCCACTCCCCTATCTGAATTTTCTTGATTGATGAGTATCGGCGGCGACCGTTTTTGTGGCCGACGAATCGAGGTTCGAGGAGGCGGATGAAATCGGGTTTGTGCGCCGGGGGTCGTAGCGCATGGGGGAGAATCTCAGGGGGGAGGATGGCGGGGGACGAGGTTAGGGAGTCGGGCGAGAGACCTTCGTCAGCGGCAACAAGGCGGGTGGGCATGTGGGTGGGGAGAAGGGGGTGACAGTCAAGAGGGGTGTGGGTGGGTGGGGGGAAGTGAATGATTTGATTGGTTTGTTACCTAAGTCTGCAGTGATGGTCTCCCAGCGATCTCCGTTGTGGCGTTCCAAGAGGGAGAGTAGGAGTTGCAACGCGCTATTGTGTCGGTCATGTCTTAGGCCAAACATGGTGAGGCAGTTACCGGCCATGTGGCCGTTGCTAGTGAATTGCCCACACATGGGGCAGCGCAAGGTGGGGTTGTGTGTGAGAAGGCGGGTGTTGTGGACTCCCCACATGAATTCTTGCTTGTGGGTGAATTGGATATTTGTGAGTGTTGTGTGTTTTTTGTGGAACGAGAAGTCGGCGCCGTCCTCTGCGGCGCAGGCGGGGAGGGCACCGTGCTTGGATGTTTGCGAGAGGGGTGTGTGTGTGTGTTTGGTGCTGTAGGTGTGAGCGCCCGCTTTGAGGTTGGTGTATACGTAGGGTATGGGTCCCCCCTAGGGTTTGTGGAATGAGGGTGTATGGCAAGGTCCAGTGGCCTATCGTGACCTCTGAACCTGTGGTGTATGTAGTGTCGGGTGGGTGACCATCCGCGACTTGGTTAGCTAGAGTGTCTGCGAGGTCGTTTCCGAGTGAGTGGTTGTGGGCTTTAATTTTGCCGAGGTGTGTACGGATGCCAGCGTTTCAGCGGGTTTTGAGGGTGTGTGTGATGGAGAGGAGTGTGTCGCGGTGGATATTGTGGCGGTAAGCGGATGGGCAGTTCAAGTAGCCTTGTATGAGGCGGAGGGAGCACGCACAGTCTAAACGGAGGTGGGTGCGGCCTAGTTGGAGGCCTATGTCTATGCCAGCCAATTCAGCGCGACTTATTGTGTGCGAGGGAGGGGTAGAGGTTACCATGATTTTGATGCGGGTGTCCGAGGCGGGGTGGGTGGCGGCTGCGCCTAGGGGGGATGAGCCTCCTTTTTTCGAGCCGTTTTGTGTAAACAAAGTCCTGCCAATTCCAAGCAAGAGTACCTCTGGTGGGGGGGGGTATGTTAGTTGCATGCGTTCCGGGAGAGGATAAGTGATGGGGTGAGTGGGGTTTGGGGGAAGGTGGTATATGCCTGCCGAGTGGGGTGAGTAGGTGTCGAAGAGGTGAGGAGGAGGGATGGTGATGGTGGGGCTGGGGAGGTGAGTGTCGTAGATAGACTCGAGAGTGTTGGGGAGTGCGGTCATGGCAGCGTGTGAGGGTAGGGTGGAAAGTGCGAGAGGGTTAGCGACGAGGTAGATGTCGACCATCCAGCGTGTGCCGAATGGGGTAGGAGTGGGCATGCCTGTGTGTTGGTCGGGGGGTAGGAAGGTGTTTGCGTCGTTGGGAAGGGTGTAGAGGTGGTGGGTGTATGGGGAGTTGATGTATTTGGAGTGGCGGTAGGGTGTGTGTTCCCATCGGGGGAGTATGAGGATGGTTGCGCTGGGTGTGTGAGAGGCTGTGAGGTGTGCGCTGGCGATTGCGAATTCCATGGCGCGGCGCATGCATTCGTGGTCGTATTCGGGGTTGGCGATGTTGGTGCCTTGCCATGTGTGTGGGGCATTGCTGCCGATAGATGAGAAGACGATGTCTTTAGGGTATAGGGAGTGGTAAGTGTGAGAGTGGAGGGATTTATTGAGGGGGTCGGAGTAGAGTTATGTCTGGATGTGGAATGTGTGGCGGAGAGCTGTGAGGAGGTCTTCTCTAATGGCCCATATATTACGGGTGGTGGTGGCGGGTGTGGGTGAGTGGACTTCTGATCGGGAGCCTAGGCGAGTGAGGAGGTGGTAGACCTCCTCTTCGAACGTGTGCTGCGAGAGATCGGGGCGGAAGAGTTGAAATAGGTGGCGGACGCGGGGGCCGTTGAGGGTGGTGACCGCGCGGCCGTCGGGAGTGCATAGTATGGTGGTGTCGTGTAGTGATGGGTGCGCGTGGATGGCGAATTTATCGGTGGGGAGCATGTCGAGGTCGGGGTGGATGGGGTCGTGGTTGAATATAATTAGGGGGTGCGTCCAGGGAGGGTTCCGGGTTCTGGCAGAATGGGTGTCGTGGAGGGGACAAAGCCGGAGTTAAATTCGGTGAGGGCGGTGGGGCTGGAGGGGGTCTCACTGATGGTGTCGTGTAGTTGTAGGCACGGTGCCCACTGGACCTCGTGGAGGCGGATGAGGTCGTGTTGCTGGCCGCGAGCACACCATTCGCACTGCCATGTGGCGGGACCCTAAGCGGGGCGGCATTGGGAATGGACGGCAAAGTGCGGGCATGTGCAACATGTGGGGGTGGGTTCTTTGTGCAATGGGTCGTGACATATAGAGCAGTCGGCGGGAGAGGGGGTGGGGAGGCATACCGATGTGGGGGTGGAGGAGATGAGGCGGAAGCCGTCGTCAAGTTAGAGTTGCATGTCCCATTCCGTGAGGTGTTCCGGGGCCCATTCATCCATGTACTGTGTTTGACCGTATTCCGTGTCCTTGTGTTTGGAAATGATGCGTGAAACGTCGCAGGGGGGGTAGTGGTGGTCTTAGGGGGTGAGGTATTCTGTGTCTATGTGTGTGGTGGGTGCAGTGGGGGGGGAGTTTATGGTGCGGGAGGTGTGGATGCCGGATGAGAGGGTGGGGGGGGAGCGGGGGAGTTGTGGTGAAAGGAGGGGAATCCAAGAGGGGTGGACAGTGGTGGGGGGGATGCTTGTTTGGGTGTGAGGCTTGTGGTGGGGAGGCGGTTGTGGATAGTGTCGGAGGGTTCGGTAAGGACTGCGGCGAGAAGGCGAATGGGGACTGAAAGAGGGGTGGTGGACCCTGTGAGTTTGGAGATGGATTTGCAGGATTTGAGTATGAAGGAGAAGGGGGTGGCGCGGAGAAGGACTTGTGGCCATGTGGTTATGTTGTTTTGCCAAAGCGGAGTGAGACGGGGGAAGGGGGAAGCGTGTGTTTTGCGGGGGGGAGAATTCGCAGTATGCTTGTTTGTATGTGTGAGGGTCGGTGATGTGTGTTGCTTTGTCTTTGAGTGAGGCGAGGAGGGTGTTATCTTGTCGGGTGAAATTGAAATTGAAATTGAAATTGTTTACAACATGTACCGTATGCGCCGGTTTTTCACCAAAAGCCGGATGCGTCGGCTGCTGTCTCTGGGCCCTCCCAACTATGCCATACAGGGAACTTACAAGTCAGGGCTAGACCGTTAACCACCTAATCCAACCTCTCCAAGGGTGTTCGGGGGTTTTACTCCCCCCCGGGGAGGGTGCAAGTAGAGGCGAAGGTTGTGTGCATTCAGGGTCGTGCGAGGGGGCAATGTGCGGATGCGCGGCGGGAGGTCGTGCGGGACTTGATGCGGTATATGCGTAGGAGGTGATGCAGCCATTGGACAGTATGCGTATGGAGTTGTGCAAGAATGCGAGATGTGTCGAGGTGTGCTTTGGAGACGAGTTTATCAGGAGGGTCGGTGCGGGCGGTGAGAAGGGAGGTGAGACTCGTGATGGTGGAGGAGTGCGGTGTACCTGTGCGGCTCATGACTATGGGGAGGATGTCGACCACTGTGCCTGGCCAGTGGTTTCTGATGGCGTTCGCAAGGGGTGTGTATTTGTCACGTATGAGGTCGGCTGTGTGGGAGAGGTTGTTGTCTGTGCAGTACTTCCATTCCCCTATCTGAATCTTTTTTATGGACGCGTAGCGACGGCGACCGTTGGAGTGACCAACGAATCGGGGTTCGAGGATGCGGATGAAGTCAGGTTTGTGTGCAGGGGGACGAAGCAGGGGGGGGGAGAATCTCATGGGGGAGGACGGCGGGGCATGAGGTTAGGGAGTCAGGCGAGAGACCTTCGTCAGCAGCAACAAGTCGGGTGGGCATGTGGGTGGGGTGAGGTGGGTGGCAGTCAAGTGGAGTGTGGGCAGGGGTGGGGGAAGCAAACGATTTTATGGGTTTGTTACCGAAGTCTGCGGTGATGGTTTCCCAACGTCCTCCGTTGTGGCGTTCCAGTAGGGAGAGTAGGAGTTGCAGAGCGCTGTTGTGTCGGTCCTGTCTTAGACCAGACATAGAGGGGCAGTTACCGGCCATGTGGCCGTTGCTGGTGAATTGACCACATAGGGGGCAGCGCAGGGTGGGGTTGTGAGTAAGTAGGCGGGTGTTGTGGACGCCCCACATGAATTCTTGTTTGTGTGTGAACTGGATATTTGTGAGGGTTGAGTGTTTTTTGTGGTAAGAAAAATCGGCGCCGTCCTTCGCGGCGCGGGCGAGGAGGGCTCCGTGTTTGGTTGTTTGCGAGAGAGGAGTGTGTGTGTATTTCGTGCTGTAGGTGTGTGCGTCGGATTTGAGGTTCGTGTATCTGT
>JAPMLY010002134.1:0-5000 GCA_026401115.1 Tetraselmis chui
GGCGAGCGCAAAGCAGAGAGTGCCACTGCTCGGGGGTTGCACCGGCTTAAGGGGCTGCCGCTCGCTAGTGCTGCTGGGGGCAGGGCATGGGGCGTTGCGCTAGGCGTTTCCTCAGTCCTCGAGGGGTATCTCGAGGACTGGGTGAGACGCGCCGCTTTTACAGTAACGCTTTACCGTTCAGTTTTGCGTTCTGTCACATATGTAAGTAAGTTTTGCAAACCTCTAGATTTAAACAATATGACTATTTACCCGAGGGCATGTTTTGCCAGTATCGAAAAAAAACGGAGGTTTTGCGCGGCTTAGTCTTGATGAAGCGGTTTAGCTGGGACGAGCCAGCCGAAGTACTGCCACGCCGTTAGAGATGGGGTCATGGTGGGGTCGATGTATTTCCCTTATGTGAAAGAGCTGTTTGTGGCCCAACCACCATGTATTTGACGACGTGGAGTGGGGTCCCGATGCAGCCAGCGGCGGAGGCGGCACCTTTACGTAGGCTGTGCGATGTCCATTTGAAACCACTCGGAGGTTTGGCGCCGACGGCGTCGCGTGCGTCGAGGAGCCAGGCGGAGAGTGTCGTAGCTGCTTGCTAATCGCCGTAGTTTTCGTAAGGTACGAAGCTCCATAGTGCGGTTGGGAGGGGGATGTTGAAGAATTTCCGCTGTGTGCAATAATATTCCAGTAGGTCTGCCAGAACAGGATTGGCAGTAGTCGGGATAGCGAGGATAGGCTTGTCGGACTCGTTGCGCCTTTGATCGCCTTTAGCTTTCGGATGAACAGCCAAATTTTCTTCGATGGCCGGTCGACTACGAGGTCGCGTGTTAAACACTTTACCCCTTATTCGGCTTTGCAGAAAAACGCATAATTTATGCAGACTGCCAGTAGCGCTCGGAATTGCGCGATGAAGTGGCGTGAAGTAGGTGCCCACTGGAGGTGTGTACGGAGTTTGGCGGCGGCGGTGAGTAGCGAGAGTGCTAGAGGGGCTGGTAACGGGAGGCGCGAGTCCGCTGCTTGTAGACGATGTTGCTGCATGTCGAGTCAGCGTCGAGCGTCGGCCAAGACTTCACCGACATCGATAGGCTGTTGTTGGTGGTCGCGGAAAAACTTGTTGATGGCTGAGTAGTACTGCTGTAGCGATGCAGCGGCGACGGTACCTTGTAGTCCCAACCAGGCCGTGTAACGAACGACTGATTGTGTAGTAGCTTGTAGCGGGTGGATGCGTTCCTCGTGGCAGAAAGCTGCAAATTGACGCATGCCGCTGTCGTAGTTGGAGTACGTTGTCGGGGCTAGGGAGCTGCTCAACATGTGTAGCGCAGTGGTACCGATTTGGTCAGTGCCCAACAGGTTGCAAAGTCGACTAGTCATGGTAGCTGTCCACGGTACGTGTGCGTCTGGCTCTCGTAATGTGTAGCGGACAGGCCGCGAGGGCTTGTGACATTGAGTGACCCTAGCGCGTAGGTTTGTGAGGTTTGAGCTGGCCGTCCGTAGTGTGCGTCCTATTGCGCCTCTGCGGGTGTGAAGCCAGGCCGGCGTGGCAGTCGAAAGGCCACGATGCTCCATCTTGGTCGTCCGACCCCCTCGCGTGAGCCGCGCCGCCCGGGGAAGAATAGGTCCCGCGAGGGGGGTAGTGTATGGTCTCGATGGCCAAGCTGTGTAAGTCTTGGAACCACGGTTTGTGGGGCCAGTATGGGGCGATGACGGTAGCAGCTGCCCCGGATTGACGTAGTTTTGCACAGAGGGCGGGAAGAGCTGACCACGGCGGATTGCAATAGTTCGTCTCGCGTTGCCACGTGGTGTCTGGGAGGTGTAGACATTTGACGTCCTCGCATTTGGGGTCGCGCCATCGGGCGTTGAAACGTGGGAGCTGAGCGTTTTCCATTGACGCAAAACGGTCGATAGAATGTGGCCCCCACGTTGACTGAAGGTAGTCGACTACACGAGGGTTTAGCTGCCAGTCGTCGCGGTCGAGTTCCCGGCTCAGGCTGTCGGCCCAGATGTTCGCTGCCGAGCGGATGTAGCGGGGTCGGATGCTGATGTCGTTGACGTCGAGCAAGTGCCAGAGCCGGCGTAATTCGGTCATCATGACCGGAGAGCGCGTGGTCAACTTCGATACCGTAGCCACGACGGCTGTGTTGTCCTCGTGAAGTAAAACATGTCGGCCTCGGAGTTGTGGTAGAAAGGACCCGATCGCGAGACGAACGGCGCGGAGTTCCTTCCAAGTGATGTGTTGCTGGCGGTCGTCGTCGTACCAAAAACCGCGAGCTTGGTAGGCCGGGTTGTCGCTCAGGACGGCTCCCCATCCGTAATCGTTGGAGTCGGCGTGGAGGTACGCTGTCTCGATGGGTTTGTAGATAGAGCGGCCGTTGTGTTGGTCGGGGATTGTACGCCACCGCTCGAGGTCGCGTCGTAAATGGTGTGTCATCCAGACACGTCCGCCCCATCATGTCCGAGTAGCTAGCACGCAGTGTAGTTCGCGCAGAAAAAAACGGGCTGTCGCGATGGCGAGGTAGAGGAATTGCGCCTTGCCAGCGAACGCCGCGAGTTGTCTGGCGGGCAGCCAACGGGCGGTGGTCGCCGCGCGGCCGAGTAACGCGGAAGCCTGTTTGGCGAGGGCTTGCAGCTTGTCGGTAGGGGCTCTAAATTCGCCGTTCAAGAGGTCGACTGTCATGCCAAGGTGGGTGCCCACCTGTGTGGGCTGCCACAAGCCTTTGTCGGGGTTGCGCTGGAGGCCGAGCCGGTGTAGCATGGTCTCGATGCGGTTGCGTAGCAGTAGCGCTGCCTCGTGCGAGCTGGCCATGAATAGGAAGTCGTCCATGTACGGTAGCAGGCGTACGCCGCGCCATCGGACGTTGCGGAGGAAACGTCGAGACGGTTTGTATGGCGTCGCGTAGTTGGTGGTCATCGGTGTGGGTGCTCGTCGCAGGTAGTTTGTGAACGCCTGCGTGAGCTTGCAGAAATAGTAAGCGGACCCCGACCAGCCCATCGGGAGGCATGCGAGGCGCCACAGCTCGCCGCGCTAGTTGACCGTGAAAAAATCCCGGTCCTCTTCTCGGATGCCGAGCGTGTAGTAGCCGTCCGCGAGGTCGAGGGAGACGAAGTAGTCGCCCGGGCGGGACAGGTGGCGTAAGTGTTTGAGGGTCTCGCACGACATCTTGAATTCCGCGCAATAGTTGTTGAGTTCGCGGAGGTCGATGATAAGACGCCATTTGTTCACACCGGCTTTGGGGACGAGGAACATGCGGGAGACGTAGAGGGTGTTGTTGGTGCGCTCCCAAGCTTCGTGGAAGCTCCGTGGCTAGGAAGTCGAGTTGAGGCTGGGTGGTGTCCTTCATGGACACACCGTGGCTGAAAGGCCGGGGACGTAGGCCGTTTTTGAACTTGACCCGCACGCCATGGCGGATCCAGTTCACGACTTGACCTCTCGCGCCGATATGCTCCCACTCCCGCCATCTTAGCCGCATGCGGTGACGCATGTAGTTGGATGACGGGGAGCAAGAATCGGCGCGGCGGGTCACACCATCATTTCTTAGTGGTGGGCTTTGCTCCGTCGGTGGGTTTAGTTCCGGCCGCCGATGCCGCTGTTGTTGCTGCTGCGGCCTTTCGCTTGTCGGCGGCTGCCCTCTTGGCCTTGGCGTCCTGTCCGGGTGGCTTGTCCGGCGTGACTCTCGCGAACGCTGCTCCAGCAGCTGCTTTGCTAGCGGCATGTAGGCTGACTTCGAGCGTCCGATCGACGAACGCTTGGCGTAGCTCGTCCAATGCGCTCGAGACCGCGGTAGGGCGTGGGCGGCAGAAACGCTCGTGGGCGAGTTCGGCGAACACTCGGTCCGAATCCGAGCTCGTTTGTCCGCCCTTGGTGAGGCGGAGGAAGCCCAGTCGAGTACGGGCGGCCTCCTCCGTCGCTGTGTGGGTGCGATGACCCGCTCGGATGAGGGCAACGGCCGCCGCCTGCTCCGCTGGTAGAGGAGGTCCGGTTGACAACGTGTCCAAAGCCTCGCTGATTGCCGCGTTGGCGCAGCTGTCGAAGAAGGCAGAGCACCCGATGTGGAGGTACTCGTCGTACCCCGCTTGAGATTTTCTGTCATTGAGGAAGCGGGCCGTGTCGTCCGTTAGCGTCCACACACGAGGTTCGTCGATGTCGCGAGGGGGTCGCTCCAAACCGGCAGGAATGATTTTACCGTAGGCGGCAAAATCGACGAACTCGGGCTCGTGGAGCTCAAGGTCGTCGTTCAGCAAGATGATAGGCGGCTCAGGGGCTGCCTTACCACCCCCATTCGCAATGGTCGCGTCAGGGGAACTGGACTGTTGTTGATTCGGAAGCACGGTGGGGCCGGCTAATCGTTCGAGCTGGGCTAGTAAGGCGGTGTTAGACGCCTGAATCTGTTCAGCCAATCGGAGTTCGAGGACCGATACCGCGGTTTGAATTTGTTCGGAAGTACGTTGTTCAATTACAGAGGGGAGAGTGTCGACTCCGGGAGCGGAGGACGGCGGCTCATGTTGCATGTTGTTAGACGGCGACTTAGAACGTGGGGAAGTGTCTCGTGACGCTCCAGTGCGCATGAGACGATGTAAACTGACACCCTGCTCGACTACGAGAGTCGAGACTACAAATTGCGCGAGCCAGATGGGCCTCACGGGCGAGCGCAAAGCAAAGAGTGCCAGTGCTCGGGGGTTGCACCGGCTTAAGGGGCTGCCGCTAGCTAGTGCTGCTGGGGGCAGGGCATGGGGCGTTGCGCTAGGCGTTTCCTCAGTCCTCGAGGGTTACCTCGAGGACTGGGTGAGACGCGCCGCTTTTACAGTAACGCTTTACCGTTCAGTTTTGCGTTCTGTCACATATGTAAGTAAGTTTTGCAGACCTCTAGATTTAAAACAATCTGACTATATATATATTTTGGAATTTGCTAGAGAGATCCCGGGGATCTACATCCCCTTGCCAATTTTGGACATTTCTCGTACTATTACAATACCATGCTGTACGATAGGCGACCAAATATTAATTTGAAAAATCG
>JAPMLY010002134.1:10000-61376 GCA_026401115.1 Tetraselmis chui
CCAGCGTGTAGCCGACACAACACCAATTGACCTCCCACCACCGGCAAAAAGTGCGTTAATAAATGAGTTGATGGTGTGTTGGTTGTGGTGGACAACGTCTGTGTTCGCGCTACACAATCGCGGTTGGGGTGGCCGCGGGTTAGCGAGGGCATACGGCGGTTTGATGTCGCGTCGAAAACGTCGCTAGTACCTCGGCGACTTTTCGCAATCTACGCCTGTCGAACTGAGCACACATATAGAACGATTGGAAAGGAAAAACAAAAATCCGCTTTGGACGTTGGCCAAAAAACACTCTTTCCTACTATTGTGGCTTGTTTACCGGTTGGAAGGGCAAGTGGATGCTCCAGTATTCAAGCCGGAGTAGGCGGGGGTGGTTGACAAGAGAGTGGTGAGACGGTAGCATGCTTACCGTTCCGTGCTGCAAGAACGACCCGCCTGTAGCCGCCTGAGCACCAATTGACCGCCCACCACCGGCAACAAGTGCGTTTATGAAAGAGTTGAAGGTTTACTGGTTGTGGAGGTCAATGTTTGTGTTCGCGCTACACAATCGCGGTTGGGGTGGCCACGGGTTAACGAGGGCGTACGGCGGTTTGGTGCCGCGTCGAAAACGTCGCTAGTACATGTTTTCCGACCAAAATTAGCGCGCACGCTTTTGCGGTACTTAAGAACGCCGTGGTGTGTGTGTGTGTGTGTGTGTGTGTGTGTGTGTGTGTGTGTGTGTGTGCGAGACAAAAAGAGAGGAAAGGGCGGATATGTCTGTGTGGGTGGGCGGGGACCACTCACCGGTCTAACAATGCCAGCCTCTGACAAGAGCTCCAGCAACTGCCGCTTCAGGCTCGCAAACCACAAGCCTTGGCCCACTCCTAGCTCTCTTTCCGGCAGATGTCAAGCGTGGTGGCACCGGAGAGGTCAAGTATGTCCGGAAAGTCGCCCGCATACCACTGCGTCGACATAGAGCAGGCGTCGTTACCAACCACCGATGAAGTCTGTACCGGAGCAGACTCATATGGGGGGGGGGGGGGCGGACGAGTCGGTGGGGGGGTCGGACGAACCGGTGGGGGGGGGCGGACGAGCCGGCGGGGCCATCACCAACACCATGACCGACAACTCGACAAGGGCGGTAGACGACAGTTTGCCCGAACAAGATCATTATGAGCATTATCACCCGAGTCGTCTGCATCCCAGAAAGCATCGGTACGGAAGCAATCCATGGTGTGTTGACTGCCACTGCATGGTGCCAGGTTCGGCGTTGACGGACGGAGAAGGGTTGTCCGGGCGGCCTCGGCCTCTATGCCGCGAGCGAGCGGAGATGCTTTCGTCGGCAACAACGGTGCTTCACTCATTTGTTGCTTCTCTATCTATGCAAATCTGTGATGGACACATGCAAGACGCCAACCTACGCAACGTCGCGAGGCGACTGGGCGCGCGCATCCGCTGTGTTGACTCCTACTACATAGGCGATGGGCCGTGCGCTGACTAGAACCGGCCGGGCCAGCGGTCGCTCCTGTATCGCATGCATGTACGCGTACGTCGGATGCACAAGGGCGTACGTGCCGTACATGGGGGATCTCCATCCCGGGGATGTAGATCCCCGGGATCGATATAGACAATTCCTATATTTTTTCCCTGCAAGCTTTTTGGAATGATGAGGACATCAGAAGCAAGCTCACTCTTGGTTAGTGACGGCCCTTGCGGAAATCATCTCCGAGGTTCGTGGCGCACTCGGGGTTTGCGTCGAGGTCCTCACAGATCCCACGATGTTAGTTCAACTCCCCAACGGCAACGACGGTCTCCCCGCGGATGTGGGTGTCTTGCACTATCACGGCATCCGAGGCTCAAAACTTGCCCTTGATGCCGTGGTTTCCGGTTTGTTCGGCGTGTCTAGCCCCCCGTCACCCGAAGTCGCTCTCCGCCGTGCTGAGAAGACCAAGTTCGAGAAGTACTCGGAGGGGTTGAGGAGTCGCCCCGACATCCGCTTCATTCCCTTTGCAGTCACGGAATTTGGTACTCTTGGCGGCCACGCCACGGCTTTCTTGACGGAGCTAGCCAAGCAGGCAGCCGCATCTAAAGGGATGCACGTGGGCAAGTTGTTGGCCTCCTGGCGTCGAAAGGTCTCTCTCGCCGTCCATGTTGCTCACGCGGACAACGTCTTGCGTGGTTTGTCCGCCGTTGCGGACGGCACGGAGGCCGCTTCTTCCTCGGCTGGGATGCCTTCTCCGGCCACGGCGCTCTTCACCCGCGCCATGGGCCGCAAGCGTCCCCGTGCTTCCTCGAGCGGCGCGTGAGGCGCCGCTTGTCGCCTCCAAGTGTTGCATTCTCGGCGTGGCTTAAGAGTTTCCTTAGTATAATCTGCTAGGTTTATGCACAATGTAGTGCTTTCCTTTTGCTGTGCTTTGGATTCCGTGATCCTCTTGTCACTCTTGCCCTCTTGTTTCCCCTCCCACTTTCCCTGTCCGTGCTCATCTGGTTCTTCTTGTAAGCAAAAAACATCAGAAGCAAGCGGTGATGTTGCTTGAGTAGCGATATTATTTGGGTATATGTGTTATCGCCTCAACTCTCTGGATTGCGCCGCCTCGCATAAAGTTCCTCACCAGGTCTGAAAGTGCTGTCGCCTACAGCAGGTCACCCGCCGCAGTGTCGTGTGTTCACATGGGCTGATGCCGGCGAATGATGACAAATTCCTTCCGGGCGACCGCGTGCTTGCGCTGCGAAAGAGCGGCGCGCGGTACCTCGCGACCGTGGCGACATCAAACAGGGACGGGTCCTACAGCGTCCGGTGGGATAGCGGGGAGACGCGCGAGAGCAGACAGTCACCGACCAGCCTGACGCGAATATCGCAAAATAACGGTGGTAGTCAAGATGATGATAGTTGCGCTGTACGTCAAGCATGCAGGACGACCACCGCCAAGATTCCCGTTCGGTCGACGAAGGCTGAGGAAGACGCGCTGTTGGCTTCTCTGGGCTGCCGCCTTACCGCCGCACAGCTACTGGCGCTACCAAGATATGTGCGCCTAGTTCAAGGAAAAAGAACGACAATAACGGCATCGACTCTTCGCGACGAGCTTAACGCGATGGGCGTAGCACCGGGCGAAGTCGATCACACGCCGCTGCCCGACTTCTTCGCCCTTCCGGCGGAGCTCAGTATCGCGCCGCTCGCGAGCCACCGGTCGTGTGCGGTCGTGGGGCAGGACCTTTCCTCTGGCGTCGCTGTTCGGGTCCTGCTTTCTGAAGTAGTCCTACACAACACCTCCTGCCACGTCCTCGAGCTATGCTGCGCGCCTGGCGGGAAACTGCTCTACACCGCCGAGGTGTTGTTGCAATCTTCGACGGCAGGAAAGGCCAACTGCGGCGATAGAACCGTCACAGGTACCCCAACACCCTCCCCCGAATGCGTCCGGAGTTACCTGAAATGCCCTTGTGCTCGTGACACTGGTACTCCTCTATTCTTGATTGGGTGCAGGGGTGGACATATGCCGGGCTCGTTTGAATCAGTGTCGCGGCGCTGTGCGGCGACACAAACTGCCCAACGTCCGGCTGGTGGAAGCAGACGCGCGAACGTTCCGAGGCACACCCCCACCGCCGTCAGAGTTTGTCCCTGGTATGGTGCATCAGAGCTGCCTGCCAGAGCGGAAGCAGCGGCAGCTGTGGCAACGGAAGCAGAGGGAAAAGGCGAGGCTGTCGCAGCACAAGAGCGGACAACATTCCCTACATGAAGAGATGGAGCCGCAGGCGCTATGTCAGCAGCACTACGATGCGGTGCTCGTTGATGCAGAGTGCTCAGCAGATGGGTCGGTGCCACACATGCGCCACATGCTGCAGCTGCTGGGTGACGCTACAGGGAAGGGGAGTGCGTCTTCCGCCCACCGGCTGGATGCTGCCAAGTCGTACTACCGTGAGCAGTCGAGAGGCGGCTCAAGCGCTACAGAGCTGCGCGACCTGCAGGCGGCGTTGCTTGCGAATGGGTTCACCATGCTGGCGATGGGAGGAGCTTTGCTGTACCTCACGTGCAGTGGTCACGCATGTGAGAACGAACATATAGTAGAGGCCTTTCTTGCGTCCGAGCCAACTGCCGTCCTAGAGGAGGTGGACACTTGTGGGGTGGCCGAACAGCGAGTGGGAGCAAATGGCTACATGGCATACCTTTCTCCAAAGGTCAGCGCATGCAGTGGGATGTTCATGGCCAAGCTTAGGAAGGCGGTCTGCTGATCGGGGACGGAGGGCCACATTATTCCACATCCACGCTTCCAACCGCTCAGCTCCATCTCGGGGAATGCTTTGATTTACAACACTGTAACTTTGTTAGCCATACATACAATGGAAATCAATTCTGTGGCACGTCGTATATAATGGTGACCTCGCTATAACCATCCTAGTCATAGCATTATCACAGTAATGTGCTGTATCTTGACAGTGACACGCGAATGTCATGGCGACGCTTGGTCTTTGCTTTCTCAGTAGCGAGTAATGTCACAGAAGACCATCTTCGTATTACCATGCCATCCACCCTACTCTAGATAATGCCTACACGCATGTTGGCACGGACAGTATCATTCCTCGGGGCGGATGCTGCCATGCTTTCGCAGAAGCATCTTTGCACGGATTCGGAACGGAACCCTCTCCGGACTTCGTGGATGTCTCGTTGATTCGACTCGTGGATCCGCACTGGGAATTAATTACCGGGCAACTGAAACAGGTAACAACCCAGTCGTAGGTCAGATTCCGCAGAGGCACCTCCCCTCCCCCTTTTCCTATGCTCCCTGTCCCAACCAATACTTCCATCACGTCCCCCATACCAATGCAAATCAAGCCATACCTGACACGCGCGCTCCAGCAGTGCGCTTTGTTCTGGCCCACCGTGCGGCGGTGGGGCATTAATCCGCCAAGAGAAGGGCCAGTGCTCTCCCACCATTGATGTCAGCTCTCGAATGTCGTTTGCGTAGAAGTTGTGCAGCCTGGGCAGACATGCACGGGGAGCGCGCTCCTATCAGAACCCAACATATTTCAACTCACGCAAGTGCTTGCGGCCTCCACAGCAGATGTCATATGCCACTCACCTCCGCCAGGCGTCATAGTGTATGTCGGGGTGGCTCGACTTGTACACATCACGGAAGTGCACGTCCTTTGCCGCGGCTAGCAGTGTCTCATTGAGCCCCAGGAAGCGGAGGACGCGGGCGACAGTCTCCGCACGCCGCTGCTTGAGCCCAAAAGTGGAGTCCACGGCGAGCACGTTGTCCTCACCGTACGCATCAACCTGTCAGAGGAGTCTCTCAATTAACGGCGGGTGCGCTACGCACGGAAAGCAATTAAGCGTGGATGAACTGGACTTAAAACAAACTTGACATCAGGACTACTTGCGGAGGTTCAGGGTTTCTTGGTAGTGTCCATGTCTTTTTTTCATTTATCTTTATGTACCTCTTAAGAGTTGCACACACATCTTCAAATGTGTGTGTGAGTGTGTGTGTTTTACGTTTTCAACTTTTTTCCTTTTTCATATATATATTTTGTGTGTGTGTGGGGGGGGGGGGGGGGGGGGGGGGGGGTTCTGACCCAGTGCTTGAGGTGCGCCCCATAAAATCCAACGTCCACACTCTCATCCAACATGTTCAGCTTTCCCATGTAATCCGTAAGGTCGTCGTCAAACGCCTGCCTCGCCACTGTGATGTTGGTGGTCAACGAACGGCAGCGAGTGGGGTCGCGGTGCCGAAGGTCGTGCCACCATTGCTTCCACAGTCGCTCAGCAGGGTCGCACAGCACCGCCACCACCTGCGCGCCCAGTCGCACGACGAAATTACGTGACTACCGTCATCACATTGCCACGGCGTAGTGGTTCAAACAAGCGCTACGACCACACGATTATATGTAGATATCCGGCGTACGTGTGTATCAATGCTAGAGCGGCGACCTGTTTATTTATAGCTTTATAATATATATTGAAATTGAATTCAAGGGCCTGCGCGGATTCGCGGAATGTGGATCACCTTCGCAGATGGCGCCATTCGGTGCGCCAGCTCCACGATACTAGGGTCGTCAAGGTAAGAGGGACTCTTGTCAACTGGCCACACTTCACTTTTCTCCTTGAAACATGCGATTCGGCTGGCATAAACCCTTCGCCCCTCTTCACTGTCAAGCAGCAGTCCCTCCCGCATACGTTTCGCCACGGGTCCCTGTAAATAGGTCCCTCGTCAATCACTCTTCAACAGACAAATCGTCACGCTCGAGCTAGAGCTGTAGTAGCGTAAGACGCTTTGCAATTGGCGGACTCTTTAACATTTCACTTGGCGAGCAGGACTGATGGTCATCACCACCAGGGATCGGGTGGGGCACACGTGAGGTAAAAGCTCTTTGATGTGGGGCGTTTGGACAAAAGAAGCGTTGCCACAACGGAATGTACTGCCGTAGTACGCGCACCCTGTTAGTAAAGAAGTGGACCTCTGACCGCTTCAAGGAGTCCGCGAAGGCGGGATGCTTGCCGAGGTAATTCATTAATGCGTTCGTTCCGCATTTCATTGCGCCGATCAATAGTAACCGCGGGGCGCAGCAGTCTGGCGTCAATCAATGTACTGCCGTAGTACGCGCACCCTGTTAGTAAAGAAGTGGACCTCTGACCGCTTCAAGGAGTCCGCGAAGGCGGGATGCTTGCCGAGGTAATTCATTAATGCGTTCGTTCCGCATTTCATTGCGCCGATCAATAGTAACCGCGGGGCGCAGCAGTCTGGCGTCAAGCGGTCACAAGTGGGTGGTGCGTCGTTGACACCGGACGCGGCAGCGACAACAGACAATATTAGAAGCAGCGCTGCAGCTAGAGCCGGCGCAGGGCTAGGAAGTAAAGGAGCCGACCTCTTATGGACCATGTTTCCCGTCTTAATCACCACTATATCGCGGGCACTTCTGCTACGTGTAGCTGGTGACATCACCTGCCCGAGTGTTCGTGTGGCGTTCTGGGTGTGAGTGCTCCCGTTGACTCACGCCGCGCCTCTCCACCCGATGCGCCTGTTCGGCAGTACGCCATAATAGAACTGTACGGGTAATCCTTATTAGTACTAGCAGATGGCCTTGGTGGTAGAGTAAAAAAATTGATCTAATAATTTACCCTAGCTAGTGCCTCGGGGATATGTGTATGATAAGTACTACATTTGTATGACTAATCATACACCAGAGTCTCGTAAAAAACTGGTCACCCCCACGCGAGGAAAAGTTAGTACTTTGTCAAACTTTAGGGGCGTGTACCCCAAAGTGTCCTTAGCTTAACTCCGTCGGCTCACGACCCAGGAAGGGGCGGAACCTGTTCAAACGGCTGATTTGGTCTGATCGCTTGTCGGCATACATCACAACAACCACGAAAACGACCGTGACGCGAAAGGCATCTTTCTCTACCCGCACATACTCCATTTTACATCTAAAAGGTGGTGCGTGACGACAAGAACGGTACCAAAGCTATGGGACGGTCGGCGCGTCCGTCGGCTACTGTGTGGGGTGGTCAATTGCGTCGACATGCCGCGAGAACACGATCCCGCACGCAACTTTTACGCTAAACTAGACAAAGCTGGCAGTGCAACTCCCAGACCCACACAGATCATCTACACAAAATGCGTTGCAGTGCGAATGCCCTTTCAATCCCCCCGACTAGCTATGCAAATTCCATGTGCAGTTACGGACGATGCGTTACTCGTACCATTTATTACAGAGGGTCGGTAGTGAGTGATACCGGTCCGCGGACTATCGAACTCACACTACCGAACTACCTTACATGGTGGGGTGCTTTCGCTAGCTATAGTTCGAACTTAATGTCACGGCCTACAAACGCAGAAAGCATGCCCGACCACACCAACGACGACCTCGTTATGGAGCCTCGTTATGGCGGGTCTTCCGATGACGAGGGCGACCACGCTCCAAGGTGAACACCGTACCGGATCCCCGAGACGGCTATCTCCTTGACGTAGCGATGCTCCCACCTGTGCTTAAAGTCACCGTTGCAGTATGCAACCCAAACATATTAGCGATATGGGAGGTGTTGAGAATAATTACTGTGGCGATAATGTATGCCTAATTGGAATGCGTGGTGCTCTATATGTAATGGTGAAGGGGGGGGGGGGGGGGGGTGGGGGGAGAGCCTACATGTGACAAACGGACGAGTAGACATGTTGAAGCTGTGTATCATGCTTTCCCACGAGAACATACACGCCGGCTTGCGTGCTAAACAATTCTTCATCACCTAATACTAGCCCTCGGGGATAGATTGAATGATGCTTATTGGTATTCATAGAAATGCAAATTGATAAGCCATGCATGGATAAAAACATGTAGCTCAACATGGCGTGTGCACCGAATGGCGAATGACGTCAAAGATGCACGCCTAACTATGTTGCTGAATGCTTGGTTCGGGCGTGCGTAAGGAAAAGAAGTTGAGAAAAGACAATATCATTTAGTTTCTATTGAATGTTGAATAGGCACTTACCTTCTTGCTGCACATAGCTACTTCACCGAAATCGTGAAGTACGCACAACCTCTTTCCCAAGGCCTTCCTCCCATCAGAAATCTACACCAGAAGCAGAGACCATGGTTTACCTTAGCACTGCAATGGATCACTTTAAAACTAGTGTCAACAGGCGGACAAGTGACAACATGATAAGTGTCAACAGTAAAATTAGTGACAACAGGCAAGTGCAAACGGCGCATAAGAGTTATGTTGTGTTACGTCCACTATAAAAGCTCAGGAGGCCTGGCGGCCTTGGCGTGCACTACGTCAACCCCTATGTCTAACTTTGAGGTGCCATGCTATATCGATACCTATGCTATATCTCAACAGTGTTGTGTGTCTATTTCGAAGAAAATCCGTGGATAGGTAGCGTTAGTGACTACTGATGCGATGGAGGTAGCTTAATAGATGTTCGTGCTCGACGACTACAATATATGCGTCACCTACTGTTGGAGCTTATCAAGTTTCACATTCAAACAACCCAGCCCTATTCGACCCGAACTATTTAGGAGCCTTTTCAGATTGCATACCAGTCGTTGGTCTCCAACGTGTTACATGATCACGTTGTGTCAACCCAACGTCGGGACAGGTGATTACTATCCGGACCGTTATTCGGCCGAACCGAAAGATCCCAAGAAGAACGCGTCCACACCCTAAACAACACTGAACGCTCCGAAAACGGTCACAACAAACGAATATGCTACCTCAAGTGCAACCTCGACGAGGGTATCTTGCAGAGTACTAACTTTCTGTGCGTTGAGTGTGGGACTTTGCAATTAGCGCCCCGCGCACGGCACGACAGCGATTGGCTACGAACACCAAATGCTACTCGACCTCCTAGCTTTTGGTGACATATGGCGGGTCCGTACGGAATAAATACGCCCCACGGCCGCACCTCTAGTATCTTGAACCCTTCCCTCCCCCAATATTCAGCGGGCGTGGTGCACCATACCTTATGATAGGGATGGTCGCTCGATCTGTAGCCGAAGTCGGTGGTGCAGACGATACTGAGCTTAGGCGTGCCTGCCGCTACTTTAGATATTCACTGACTGTACATAGCGGTATTTAACAGAAAAAGTACTGATTATGAAAACGCGTAATCATACAGGCCGATGTATGATATATCATATCATACACATATCCCCGAGGAAATAGGGAAAGCTCGACAAGGATGTCACCTTGCCTATAATTCGGCCAAAATACACCCGCAGGCGGGGCCTGGGGGGACGATTAGCGCATAATTATAGGGCTGGGTGGGTGGGTTCGCGCGAAGCCTAGATTGGTTGAGCGCGGAAGCAGAGAATGCCATGCTCTTAGCTAGTTCCGGCTTATGAGGCGGGGCTAGCTAGAGCCGACCGTTGGGGAAGTCATATGGACGTTGGTTGCGTCCTATTGCCCGTACAAGTGGAGGTACGACGCACTATTATCCTGGAGGTAGGACGCACTATTACTAACGGTAACAATAACCGCGGGGCCACGGTCCCGTACACATGGGAGTTGGATATGCAAATATCTAGATTTAAAACAATCTGACTATTTACCCTAGGGCATGTTTGCCATTAACCTAAAGCCAAACGCTTGCACAACCTAATCTTAGTGCGGTTGGGCGGACAATGCGAGCTAGCCAAAGAAACGCCAAGCAGCATGTGATGGGGCTATGGTGGGGTCGATGTATTTGCCCTCGGTCACGGAGCTATTCTTGACCTAGCCACTCATGTATTTGATGACGGGGAGGGGGGCGCCGATGCAGCTAGCGGCAGAAGCCGCCCCTTTTCGGAGGCTGTGCGACGTCCACTTGAAGCCGGCGGGCGGTGTTGTATGTATTGAGCGGAGCGCGAGGTCAAGGCAAGCTGAAAGTGTTGCAGCGGCCTTCCACATTGCGGAGGGTTGCAGAGGTGAGACACTCCAAATAGGGGGGGGGGGAGGACGTTTAAAGTAAGTCTTGAAGAAAGCGGTACGCTGAGTGAGGTAGTAGTCCATGAGGTCCGCTACCAGGGGGTTTGCTGGAATTGAGACTTGTAGTACGAGATTGTCGCGGGTGCCGCGGCGTTGGTCTCCTTTGGACTTGCGCACGAACAAACCGATTTGTTGAAAGGGTCTATCGACGGTGAGGTCGTTTGTGAGGCAGCGGGCGCCTGTTTCGGCGCGGCAAAAGAAGGTGTAACTAACGCAAACCGCGAGTAAGGAACGAAAAAGTTCGACTAGCGGCTTGGAAGCCGGTGTCCAAGTCATGGTGTTGCGGAACTTGTCTTGTGCTAGTAGAACGTCAAGGGCGATTGTAGCTAGGAGAGGTAGTCTAACGTCGGATGGGACGAGGCGTTGATATTACATTTCCAGACCGCGTCTACCGTCCGCTAAAAGTTCGCCCACGGCGATGGGGGGTAGGTGGTGGTCTCGAAAGTACTTGTTGACCGCCGAAAAGTAAGGTTGCATAGAACTGGCGGCCACGGTGCCGAGTAGGTCGAGCCAAGCAGTGTAGCGGACCATAGTAGTTGGAGTGGCGGACAAGGGGAAGTAGACCTTCCGCGGCGCAGAAAGAAAAGTATTGGCGTAGAGCGCTTTCGTAGGTGGCGTCAGTAGCCGGCGCGAGGGAACTGCTCAATAGGCTAATTGTTGTGTTCCCCAAGCGGTCGGTGCCGAGGAGGGCACGGAACTTGGTAGACACATAAGAGTACCAAGGGGCTTGGGTTGTGTCGGCAGTGAGGCGGTAGCGTGGTGTGCATGTGCGGGCTCGGAGCGGCACGGGCGGGGTTGCATCGTAGGTAGGATGGACAGCGCGTAGGGACTAGGCTATAGCGCCGCGGCGGGTGTAGAGCCACGAGGGGGTGTTAGCCGAAAGACCACGATGCTCCAGCTGGGTGGTCCTACCACCGCGTGCTTGCCGAGCCTGCCGGGGAAGAGTAAGTCGCGTGAGGGAGGGATATGTAGAGTATGGGCTGCGAGCCGGTGCAAGTCATGATACCACGGTTTGTTGGGCAAGTAGGGGTCCACGACGGTAGTAGCTGCGCCTCATTGGCGCAGTTTGGTGGAGAGGATTGTTAGTAAGGCCGCGTCGGGCAGGTGTAGGCAGTCGACGTCTTCGCAGTGAGTGTTGCGCCATTTGGCATTGAAACGCGGAAGCTGAGTGTTGAGCATAGACGCGAACCGGTCGATAGTGTGAGGGCCCCACCGATCATGCAGATGTGAAAAGATTCGCGGGTTCAACTACCAATCCTCGATGTTCAGCTCGTGGCTCGGGGTACTTGCCCAGATATTCGCCACCGAACGGATGTAGCGGGGTAAGGTGCGGATGTCGTTGGTGCTTGGCACGCCTTCGGTTCAGTGGGTCCACGACATCTACCCCTTCGCTTTGGAGGATGGGGGCCGGATGGCGCCTATGGCGGCTGAGTTGGTTGATCGCTTGGGTATTCTTGTGGCAGTCTGTCGCTTCCTTGGCATGGGTGCTCCTGACCCTCGTTCTTTGCGCTTTTACAGTTGTGTCCGTATGCAACATTTCGTTCGTCGAACCACTTATGCTCCTTTTCGGCGTTTTTGGGGGATGTGCGGCGAGAGTTCATTCAACGTCTTTTTGCTCTCCATGGTACTTTCGGTTCCTATCTTCGCGATGCCTTGCAGGAGGGTAGTGCTCATGATGTGGCATGCCTTTCTGTTCCTCGAGCTTAGGCTTTTTCCTTTTTTTTCTTTTTGCTTGGTGGCTTATGCGGCTTTTTCTTGTAACAAACTATCTTATTTTTGCTGTACCGAAAGGTACATGGTTCTTTATTACACTCATCCATATAGAGCTCCTTGCAAGCTTGGAATGGATGAGGACATCACAACCAAGCAGTGACGTTGTTGAGTATTTGGTAAGTAATTCCATATGTATATTAGTTACAGCGAGCTAATGTATGCTATGCTACAAGTCCTTATGTACATGACATCGACTAGAGTGCTTGACGCACGATATTACTAGCTAGCCTATAGAGAGCTAACAGGTCTCCTAACACCTCTCCTCTAGTCCCTATCACCTCTCATGTCTCGACACTAGCCGTCACCCAATGCAGGCCGTTAGCGTGCATGTAACCAACATGTGACGAGTACAATCATGCAACAGCACATTGCAAGATATTGTACATGTACTCGTTACTAATTCCAATTCGTGCTTTTCCAACGGACGGACGTACAATCGTGGGTACGTCGCTACTGCAATATTCACAAGGGTACTGATGCATACTGTACGACCAATATCTCATGTTACGTACAGGTACGCACAGTTAATCTAACTTGCTAGAAGACGCGCCTAAGCGAGTTCTCCGATGCAGAACAGGCCGCGTCGTGATTTTCCATCCTATACGAGCCGCGTCTCTGGACAGATGACGACGGTTGGAAAGCCCTAACGCTTGACACGTAAGCGAGTAAAGCAAGCGTATGTTAGCTGGGCAGAAACCTATTTAAGCCCAGTGCAGTAGAGGGAGGTGACAGAACCATTTAACAATTCCTTTGTTCACGTACAACATATACTGCTAAAGTACAAGCAGTGAGACATCCTCTCGAACATCTTTCATCGACAACATCTTTTGCCATCTTGCAACGTTAGAACTAAACAAATTAGAACTGATTTGTGCTAGCGTTTAGCTTGAAGAGGCTAACCGCCACACTGGTTTCGGAGCTCTTTGGTCGACGCACGTTTTCGCTACCATTTGTTATGCTCGACGTTGCTTGATTGACACGAAATGGCTTTTGTTGGACCCGGACGTTACGAGGTGGTCGTACTTCACGTTGGCGGAACTAAATTGTCTAACGTTAAGCTTGTGTTACAACGCGAGCCTCGCACCTGTAAAACTTGGTTCGCGGCTGGCTCGGTCACAGCTAACGAAGAGCCTGTCGATGCTACCGTTCGAGAGTTACACGAGGAAACCGGCCTTATCTTGACCCCGGATGATTTGACGCTGTTGAGTGACGCACCTGTTCGAGTTGCGTTACATGCAAGACAACAACTCGTTTACGTTTACTCGGTTTCTGTTCTTGTTCCGTACGTTACGACCCACTTACGTACTCCTGCTCAGCTTGAGCAGGCTGTTACAACTCAGTCGACGATTAATCCGGATTGTTCTTACGTCGTTACGGAAACACTTGGTATCGGTGGTCTGAATCTTAGGCCCGCCAAGACGGGGTTACTTCTTGCTATGAAGCATAAGAGCGAGTTACTTCACTTCGGTTACGTGACTCAGTGGGAGACTTTTCGTCGTGCAGTCTATACATCTCATGCTCTTTCATGACGACACGACCATTCCGAGGTAGTTCTTCATGTACCCCCGGTTTTCTTCGGTCGATTCTTGTCATGTCTGGCTACTCATTCGTGGTTACATTAATCAGCTGTGTGGTGTAACACCGACTGATTTACGTGTGGGAATGCCTATGCCTACGAGTAACATTGTTGGCTTACCCGTGACCCTTACGGAGACTCAACGCAAGGCTGCGATTAACTCCCCGTTTCAGTCATGTGACAAACCCCGTAACTTGGAAGATTGGCTTGAGGCGCAACCTAAGCGCTTTCTCTTGCTAGGTATTACGGCTTATTCGTACGACTCAGTTATCTGGGTTACTTCACAATTCTCTGGACATCTGAATGGTTGGTGGCTGAACCGGAAAATGCAAGCTGCTATCCCGTCAGCCCGTCTACCTTTGACTTGCTTATCGCGGAACTGCGGAAGACTAAGATGGATATTTTTTGGCGCCTCGATCGCCTTTGTATTCCACAGAACTCTGAGCTCCGACTGAGATTGATCACATAGCTGCACGAAAGTTCGTCAGCTGGTCACAGAGGAGTTGCTAGCACTCTTGCTAAAGCACTCGCCAGATTTTGGTGGAAACGACTTCGCCAAGATGTGAAAGGTTTTTATGAACGCTGCGTTGCATGTCGACGAGCAAAGATTCGACCGCAGATGCATGCGACTCTTTACCCACTACCTTTTCCACCCAGACAATGGCATACAGTTGGTCGATTACTTGACACACTTACCTGAGAGCAATGGCTTTAACAATGTGCTAATTGTAGTAGACCATCTAACTCGAATGGCCCATTTTCTGCCGTGTACAGAGACTGTTACTGCCGAAGAAACTGCAACTTTGTTCTGATAGGGAGTCTACCGTTTACATGGACTACCCCGTGTGCTGGTCAGTGATCGCGACCCGAAATTCGTCAGTGGCTTCTGGAAGACACTTTGGCGACGCCTTGGCACGCGTCTGAATATGTCTTCAAGTCGACATCCAGAGACATACGGACAGACTGAGCGAGTGAACATCATATTTCAGCAGCTTCTTCGTTGCTTCTGTTGCTATGACGGCTCTGATTAGACGAGTCTACTACCACAAGTGGAATTTGCGTACAACGCCTCTCGTGCACTCGGAATTGAACACACACCGTTCGAGGCTAATTTTGGATTCTCTGAGGAGTCTCCTGACCTGCTATTTAGCATGCGACCGTCAATTCCAGTTTCGTAAGACGCAACGGAACGGTTAAGATTGTTACAGGAAGCACATACCATGGTACGCTCAGTGTTACAACTACACAAGGACGAGATGCAAGCGCGCACAGAACTGTCTACCGCGCCACACTTCGCCAGAGGAGACAAGGTGTTAGTCGTCACTCCCCACCGCCGTACCCCCCACCGGCTTCACCTCTCGACCCCCACTGCTCCCTGGACCCCTCCCTCCTACCCCTTCCCACCTCCTCCCCGGACGGAGATGACTACGACCTTGACGAATACGAAGACCTACAGGAGGATGACCTAGAGGAGACCCGACCCCTCCCGGCTGCCCCCCCCCGCCTCCCATGGCACCAACAGCCCTCACAGGCCACCCCCGGGCGCCCCGGCCGAAAATCATCATTAGTCCCCCACAAGACACCCCCGAGGTTAGACCCCACACCCAACCCCTCCCTCCTCAGCCCGATATCCGACCTCATACTGTAAACACCGCGTTGCAATCAACTCTCCCGGCTCATTTTACCCCCCGCACCTGCTGCACAACCTTACATAACTACCTCTTCGACCTCAATCTCGAATACGGCCTTCCTACCCCCATCGGCTACCTCGACTCCTCTGCGGTCCTCTCCTTTCAGTGGGGGCAATACCAGGACCGCTCCAACCTCTACTGCCTTGCCACCACATTAACCAAGCTCGGCGCCCGCCGGCGGCGCAGCGGCGGCGGCCCCGGAGGGGGGTGCGCTCGCAGGCCCGTCGGCATCCCCTCACCTCCCCGTGGTGGGCGCTGGAAACCCCGTAGCCGTGCCAGGCTTGGCACGGTAGGGGGCTAAGAGGGCCGACAGCTCGATCCGCGGGATCAGCAGCTGTCGGGAAAGCCCTGTACAGAGGGCTTTTGAAAAAATAATTTCTGTGCAATACCGGCACCAAGATCTCCCGCTCGGCCCGTCCGATATGTTTTTTCGCGTACAGATACTACTAAGGACAGTCCTACCTCGAGGGGGTGGGACCTGTACTTCAGGTCTCAGGGGGGGAAGCAAGACCTGGAACAGGCCGGTGGCCGGTCGCAGGCGGAGGAGCGGCTATGTGAGGCGGCGGAGATCCTCTGGATCAGCCGCCGCCGGAAAGCCCTGTACGGAGGGCTTTTTTGGAAAATTAAAATAATGTCCGTACCCGGCGTCGAGCTAGTTGGGGAGCAGCACCAGGGTAGGGCGCTCACTAGCGAGCCGCCACGCCGACAAGATACATCTCCCGAGGGGGGAGGAGTAGGCTTGGGCGGCAAGGAGGCCTGTCGCGAAGGACGGAGCGACAAGATCTGGCGACGACGACCCTCCGGGTCGGCGCCGCCGGAAAACCCGGCACGGAGGGTTTTGACTAATTTCCGTGCACCCGCGGCCCGACGGATCCGGCTACGGCGACCTGACCCCCCCCCCCCCTCCTCGATACCCACTACCGGATAGACGAGACCCTTGCGGGGGGGCCCGGGTAAGCGCGGAGGCCCCTGTTTCAACAAAGTCTGCTAGGTGGACGCGCATCAGAGGGGGGGAGGGTACGGACGCAGGCCGGACTACCTGACAGGTACCCGGGTACCAGACAGAGAAAAAAACCGGGAAATGAGCGGGGAAAATTCAGGTGCGGAGGCAGGAGCGCCCATTTTTTCTATGTCTATGTGTCTTGGTCCCCCCCACCTGCCCTGGAGGTGACGGGGGACCTCGACAAGGAGGACCGTCGCGTCGGTGGATGCGGCGGCGACCTTGGCGGGGCTTACGGGATGGGGCGGCGGGATCGACGAGCGACCGCGCGAGGAGGGGTTTTTTGCCAGCCTTTCCCCTCCTATCTTCGGCAAGACCGAAGTCACGCGGGAGCTAGATTAGGCTGGCCCGTCGTCCCTCCCGAACGCCGACCGGCCTCGGCCGGTCGGCACCCCGGTTCGGTGGGAGCGGGCCGAGCATCGTGAAGGTCGAGCAGCAGTTTAGTTTTGCATTTCTCGACAAGTGGATTTATTTTTAGATCTGATTTTCTTGATTACAAAATTATTACGCTGTTACTGCTTAGGCGGGGGGACTGTGGCAATTACTGCGGTTGCTTACAGTTTTTAACTCCCGAGGAACGTCGACACACAGTGAAGCTAGGTGTGTCGATAGGTGTACCTGGTCGAAGAGACCCGGGCCCAACTTGCTAATAAGTCCTGTATGGCGAAGTAGAGTGGCCCGAGAGACAGCAGTCGGTCCAGTTTGCCGGCACATGTTGTGAACAATTTCAATTTCAATTTCAATAACCAAGCTCCACTCCACCCTTCCACTTCTTACACATGAGGCTCCCCCTCCCGCCCGGGCACGCCTAACCACTCTCTCCTCGTCCTCACATGGCAAAACTCTCACTTCGGCCTCCTACACCTAACTCACTCCTCCGCTACCTGGATTGACTCTCTACACCACCCCCCTCCGTCCGACCTCCTCGCCCGCTCTCTCAACCTCCTCTCCGACTTGAACTCCCCCCCCCCCTCCCGTCGGAGTCCTACGCTCACTCAACCCGCCTCGCCAAAATGACTCCGGACGTCCTTGGTCGTGCGGCACCCACGCCCACCTACACACCTAATTCATCACCACAGCCCCCCCGGACCAACCATACATTCCCCCCTCCTTCGACCCCCGGTCTTCGGTATACTCCCTCCACACTCTCCTTTGGAACCACACCTTCCGCTCCGCCCCCCTCCCACAGGGACGCCCCCATCTTCTCGACGCCCCCCAACCCCCCATACCACCCTCCCCCCCTCAGCTCCCCCCCCCTCCCCACCCCCCCTCCCCTCCTCTCCTCCCCCCTCCCTTCCAACCTCCACCCGTCGAACGCCCCCCCGACGACCCTCCCAACACCACCCCCCTCCCCTCCCCCATCCTCCCACACCACACATCCCAACCCCTACACCTCATCACCCTCAACACTCGCGACCTCCACACCTCCATTATGGACGTCGAACACCTCTCTACCTCGCACCGCCCCGACGTCCTCATCCTCACCGAAACCAACCATGCCACCCACAAATCCCGCTGGCGTATCGCTCTCCCCCAATACCACCTCAAAAGCTCTCGACCCCACTACTCACCTGTGCCCCTACCCAACGCAGGCGTTCTCTTCGCGGTCCGCAGAGCCTCATTCCAGTCCGCCACTGTCCTAACCCCGCCCCCCCACCTCATCCCCCATATCGCTGGACTAAAACTCGTCCCTCATTCAGGCACCCCCTACCGAAGGAGCACCTGTTTGTAAGTGGGGAGGAGGTCAGGGGACGAGGACATGGTGGTCGAGTGGGGTTCGAGTAGTGGGGTTGAGTTTAGTTGGGTCGTATTCTGTTTTTGAGTGGGTTGCGTGTGTTGGCGGCACACGACCAGGCCAGATGGGGCATGGGTTTGGAGGATGTCGGCGGCGGACGTGAACGTCCGGACGCTCAGAGGGGCGCGGTGTGGTGCGCCGCCCCCGGGAGGGGGGGTTTGTAAGCGATGGTTGTTTTTGGCTGGTCGTAGTACTGGAGTGGGTACACGTTCTGATTTCAAAGTGGGTGGCGCGAGAGCTGTCGGGGAGACAAAATTCAAAACTCTGGGAGCTGCGCCTTGGTGTGTGTACCGTCTGGTGTCGCTACGGATCCACTGACCTGAGTGAGCTATGCTCGGGTGGGGAGAGGTGGACGGTGCCTGTAATTCAACGGGCCATGTGTCCACCAGTCTATCGCTCATCGGGAGGCCAGGCCCGGAGCGAAGACGGTCGGTGTAGCTCATTCAAACTGCCGACCCATCCCCGGTGTGTGGTTCAGTAGTACTTTAGTAGTACTTCGGATCTTTTTACGGTCTTTAGTGACGGTATGATGCGTTTTGTACTTTAGCAGTATATGTTGTAAGTGAACAAAGGAATTGTTAAATGGTTCTGTCACCTCCCTCTACTGCACTGGGCTTAAATAGGTTTCTGCCCAGCTAACTTACGCCTGCTTTACTCGCTTACGTTTTAGGCGTTAGGGATTTCCAACCGTCGTCATCTGTCCAGAGACGCGGCTCGTCTAGCATGGAGAATCACGACGCGGCCTATTCTGCATCGGAGAACTCGCTTAGGCGCGTCTTCTAGCAAGTTAGATTAACTGTGCGTACCTGTACGTAACAAGAGGTATTGGTCGTAATTGAAATTTGAAATTGTTTACAACAATACCAGTAAAAAACGGCTGTTGTCTCTGGGCCCCCCCTTGTGCTACCCCTAAATGGACTTAGAAGCGTGCGGTAGACCGTTAACCACTAATCCCAACCTCTCCAATGGCAGTGACGATACCGTGTAAAACAGACCCATATCAAGGTATTTATTATTTTCTGATCTATACGTGTTTTTTTTGGATACAGTATGAAATATAAAATGTCGCTAATCTCCACGATACGCGGCATGCTCCAGCCGCTGCGGGGTCGCTGATCAGCAAGGATGGTCAGCTTGAGCTGGTCGAGGCGAACCTGCCTGACCTCGGCTCCTGTGCGACTCCGGTCGTGCCGGAGCTTGGGGGGAAAGGCAAGTGAAAAACCCCCCTCGCATAGGTCGTCGTCGGTCCCGCCTCGATCCGTGTTCAACCCCGCCCGAGGTATTAGCCGCTCCTCCCGACGCAGCTCGCCACCTAGCCGAGTCTTCTCTCCTCCTTCGGGGGCTGAGAGGAGAAAATAACTAGGCTGCACACGGTGTCCGGCTTGCTCTCCTGCCCCCGAGCCAGATATCTCCTGTCCCCTGTCCTTTTTCCGTCTGTTTCCAACACCTATCTGATCGCGCTGTGGCCGTCCGTACCCTTCCCCGGTGGTTTACGTTGTTAGGGGGCCGCCTTTACGAGCAGTGTGCCGTTACGATAACCCTAGGCACACTGCCTGAGGCAGCCTATCGATAACCGGGTACCGACTAGGGAAAGGGTTGGAAGAACACATGGATCGAGTCGCCGGTCCTCAAAAGATGGTGGGTACGGGAATTTTTCAAAAAACCCCCCGTACCGACCTTTATCGGCGGCGGGCGATCCTAAGGACCGCCGCCGCCAGACCGTGCCGCTCCTCCGGCTGCGACCAGCCTCCGTCCTGCGTAGCATCAGGCCTCGCCCCCAGGGGAGACCTAAGGCTCCCGCATGGCTGTCGATTGCTAGCGAGCGCTGTCCCAAGCGCTGCTTCCCAGCTGTCCGCCGCCACCTCCAACACCCTCGCCCCTTCGCTGATCCGTCAGTACCCCTTTTCGCCAAAAAATATTTCGCAAACGCCGCCCCCGCCCCATCGTCGGGAGAGTATCTGCGAGTATTTAGACGCGAAAAAGACATATCGGACTGGCCGAGTGGGAGATCCATGTGCCGGTGTACGGATATTATGTTTTTCCAAAACCCTCTGTACAAGGCTTCCCGACAGCTGCTGATCCCGCGGATCGCAGCTGCCGGTACCTCGTTCAGCCCCCTACCGTGCCAGGCCTGGCACGGCTATGGGGTTACCAGCGCCCACCGCGTGGAGGTAGAGGTAGGTGCCGACGGGCATGCGAGCGCACCCCTCTCCGGGGCCGCCGCCGGCGGGCGCCGCCGGCGGGCGCCCCCTCCCCATACTACTCACCCCCACACACATCACACGACGCGGAAACTCAACTTTCGACTTCCCCTCATACCCGACCACATAAAAGCGTACCAATCCAGCACCCCCGACCTAATCACCTATACGGCCGCCCTCCACGCAGAAATTCTCAACACCCCACACACCACGGCCTCCCCCGACACCCTAGACACCCTTGCCTCACAATTCACCACACTCCTCTCCAAAGCCACAGTTTGGCCCCTCCTACCCGCCAAAAAACCTCGCCCACCCCAAGCGTCCCTTGACCCTACATGGCTTACAAAGAAAACACGCGCTCACATACTCAAACTCCGCAAATGCAGCAAGAACAACGGCCCCCTTCCCTTCGCCCAAGCCCTCTTAAATACTACTGAATATCTCTCCCCTGGCACCATCAAACAACAATGCCAAGCACGCATACGCCATCTCCTCCACGCCACCACCACGGATAAGCTAAAGAAAATAAAAACTCGAGCCAATACGGCCTACGACACCTGCCCCAAACTCTCCCACCGCCGATTGAAAATTAAAAGCGGCCTCCTTCCCCCCGCCGGCGCCGCCTCCACCCTCCACCGCATTACTAGACCAGATAAAACTACCGCATCCTCTCCCTCCGCCGTCATTGACGCGGTACACTCCCAATTCGCCACCGAACTCGGCCGCGCCACCCCACACGAACTGCCCACCCCCCCGTGGGAACTCCCCAACAACCCCGACAACTTTACCATCGAACCTCGCGGTGACCCCTCTCTCACCCTTGCCGACATGATTACCCGCGACACTTTCGATAAAACACTCAACTCCCAAGGCACCGGACAGAAGAGAGCCAGCCGGACACCGTCTGCAGCCTACTTATTTTCTCTTCCCAGCCCCCGAAGGAGGAGAGAAGACTCGGCTAGATGGCGAGCTGCGTCGGGAGGAGCAGCTACTACCTCGGGCGGGGTTGAGCACGGATCGAGGCGGGACCGACGATGACCTATGCGAGGGGGGTTTTTCACTTGCCTTTCCCCCCTAGCTCCGGCACGACCGGAGTCGCACATGTTCGCCTCGACCAGCTCAAGCTGACCAGCCTTGCTGATCAGCGACCCCGTAGCGGCTGGAGCAGGCCGCGTATCGTGAAGACTAGCGACATTTTATATTTCATACTGTATCCAAAAGAACACGTATAGATCAGAAAATAATAAATACCTTGATACGGGTATGTTTTACACGGTATCGTCACTGCCATTGGAGAGGTTGGGATTAGTGGTTCACGGTCTACCGCACGCTTCTAAGTCCATTTAGGGGTAGCACAAGGGGGGGCCCAGAGACAACAACCGTTTTTTACTGGTATTGTTGTAAACAATTTCAAATTTCAATTACGACCAATACCTCTTGTTACGTACAGATGCGCACAGTTACTCTAACTTGCTAGAAGACGCGCCTAAGCGAGTTCTCCGATGCGGAATAGGCCGCGTCGTGATTCTCCATGCTAGACGAGCCGCGTCTCTGGACAGATGACGACGGTTGGAAATCCCTAACGCCTGACACGTAAGCGAGTAAAGCAGGCGTAAGTTAGCTAGGCAGAAACCTATTTAAGCCCAGTGCAGTAGAGGGAGGTGACATAACCATTTAACAATTCCTTTGTCCACTTACAACATATACTGCTGAAGTACAAGCAGTGAGACATCCTCTCAAACATCTTTCATCGACAACATCTTTTGCCATCTTGCAACGTTAGAACTAGACAAATTAGAACTCATTTGTGCTAGCGTTTAGCTTGAAGAGGCTAACCGCCACAAACACACCGCAAGTTACAATATCTTCCTTATCGAACCGTGCATACCACGTTCAACATGTTATGGAGCCCTCCGCCTAAAGGATACGCGAGACAGCAGTGTCTTCCGGCGTGCAACTTGGAAACTCGCCCGAAGGCAACGCCGAACATATTTTCGAAAAATATAATATTTTACACCTTACGCTTTTACTTTATTTTCCACTTGTAATCTTGCTCTACAGAATAACCATGCTACCACCGACTCTACTCTAGCCTACCACGGCTTAATTCTACTATACACCACGACGATCTAGCCAACCACACAAGCGCACTCGCTTGTGTGGACACGGTGCATACATGTCCAAGCTAGAGAGGGGAAGGGGGGAACACTGTGAGGGTGAACACTCATATACATGGTGCACGACGGCGTCGAAAAAAAACGCACCCTACCGTCACTGAAGACAGGAAATAGATTTAAAGTACTACTAAAGTACTACTGAACCACAAAACACGGGGATGGATCGGTAGCTCGGATGAGCAACGCCGATCGTCTTCGCTCTGGGCCTGGCCTCCCATCGAGCGCAAGACTGGTGGACAGGGCTGCCGGACGGCGTGCACCATTCACCTCTCCCCACCCGAGCCTAGCTCACAATGGTCAGTGGATCCGTAGCGACACCAGACGGTACACACTCAAAGGCGCAGCTTTTAGGGATTTGAATTTCATCCTCCCGACAGCTATCGCGCCACCCACTTCAAAATCTACACACGTACCCGTCAAAGTACTACGCCACCCCCATACAACTCATCGCTTACAAAAAGCTTCTTCCCCGGTCGGCGGCGCGCCACATCGCGCCCCTCCGAGCGTCCGGACGTCCCTGTCCGACGCCAACATCCAACAAACCCAGGTCCCATCAGACCTGGTCGCGTGCAGCCAACACGTGAACGACTCTCAAACACCAACTCTAAAAGCCACACCTACCTCCTACACTCCTCTACAACACTCGAAATCCTACTCGACCGCTATGTCTACGCCTCCTACCCCCCCCCCCCACCTACAGGCAGGCGCTCCTGAAGGACCCCCCGCCGCACGGCCGCTTCACGGACCTCTACCATCCCCGGAACGCACTCGCGGGACACCCCCTGACCCCGTTTCTCACCGCACCCCAGCTCAACCACCCCCAACAACTCCTGGGCACGCCACTGGACCCCCTTCCTCTACGTCGTGGACTACAGACCCCTCTGATCTTGTCCCCCCCACGGTCAACTGAGGCCATGGGACAGGCCGACGACTTCTCCACCCGGGCTGTCGACTCCCTCCTCCTCACAGGCCAGTACTCCACCACCCCCCCCCCACCTCGCTCGATTCTGGATCCACGGCGTCTTCCTCCCGGACCCGTCTCACCCCGACCCGATCGTGTCGGCATGCTCGTTGGCCCGCCGCTGGCTACTCGAAAGCCTACACGACCTTACCGATCTCCCCAACCGCATCAGAAATATAATAGGCAGAGAACTCGCCCAACACACACGGTGGACCGCGAACGCCACACGAACCCTCCACCCCACCTCCCCGAAATGCAACGATGCCACACCCCTGCCAGTCGAGCTCCACTCGAGCTTCCAAGAGATCCACCTGACAATTCCTACCTCATGTATAGCGGTGGGACTCCTATACCAACTGACTTCACGCCAGCGTGAATTCAGTTCAGCCGGTCCAGTGCCCCCCTCCGTGATCTCCTCCCCTTCGCTCCTGGAAAAACTAAGTCAGCAGAAAATTCGCTTTCTCCGGGCTGCCTCGGCTCCAGGAGTTTCAGGCCGAAGGATGAAGATCCGCTCCCCGGTATTCACCGGTATCACCGGCCAAGAAGCAGTCGCCCTCCTACATGACCTCCTCACCTCCGACCTCGCGACGGCTCTCACCTCTACAGGTTCAACCCCCCCGTCCCACAACCTGTGCAAACTCGAAGACCTACCCGAGCAAGCCCAGTTCACCCTCCAGTTCGCGGACGCACTCCAGCCGCTGGACACACCCGTCCCGATCGAGTCCGACCCGTCCTCCTTCTGGGTAAATATCCTCCACCTGCCCAATAATCCCATTCATTCACAATCTGGACCTGTATCCCTTCACATTTTCCCCCGTTCACCCTATGAACCCGTACCCCCTGACCACCACCTTCACACCATCACCATCACACCACCCCCCGTCACAGGACACGTCCCCGGCTTATCCTGGGCTGACACCTGCCTCACCACTGTCCTCATCCAATCCTGCCACTCACTCTCCCTACCATGCATCAACTCCGACGGCACCATTCCACCCACACACTGGTTATACACCCTCCTGTCCCAAACTGCAACAGAATACCTCACACAGAATACCCCCAACCCCACCCCCCCCTCCCAACACCCCCTCAGCCTCTACCACTACACAACCCTGAAAAAATTCCCAGATGGCTCGTACTTTCGCTCCCACCCCTCCAATTCACCCACCGTCACCACCAGCATCCAAGTCTCTCTCAGTGCTGAAATGTACTGCATACTCATCTCCACCAACGGCACAGTCACCATCCCTCTCACTCACACATACACCCACAGAGGCACACGCATTCCATCCACCTGCACACTCAATATCAACCCCCACCACTACTCCACCTTCGGCAAAGCCCGACTCCAGGACCCCATCTTCACCACCTCTCCCTCTCCGCCGCCCCTCACCATCACAAAAAAATTCACACTCCACCGCAACCCCCCAGCCCTCCTCCTCCAATGGTCCAGACACCTCACAGACACTCAAGTCACCAGCCAGTGGCACCTGGAGCCCTCCGACTTCCAGCTGCAGGAAGACGAGGACCTCCCTCTCGACCTCTCCTCCCTCCCGGAAATTCAACTTTCCAACACCCCGGCCCTCCCAACCCACAACACATGGCCCCTACACCAACCCGCAGCCTCACACCCCACCTCCACCTCCTCCTACCACGCCCATCCCTCCCCCCACCCTCCAGCCCCACCCCCGGTCCCACAACCTCCCACTCACCCTTCCCCTCTCCCCATCATCACTGAAGACTCCTCCGAACCCATGGACTCCTCCGCCTCACCACCCCACCCCCTCCCCCGAACACAACCCTCCCCCCACCTTCCCGTCCCCCCAAACTCCACCCAAGACCTCACCACACCTCCCACCCTCTCCCAACACCCCACCCCCTCCCTCTCAACACCGCCCTCATCAGCAGACTCCCCTCCCCACCCACGCCCCCCCACAGACCCCTCACTCAAACCTGCACCCCCAGTAGGGGTTACCAAACCCTCTCGCCCCTCCCGCAAGCAACCCTCCCCAACCCCCCCAACTCGTGTCCCCCCGCACCCCTCCCTCACACCCCACCGTGCCCCTGCTCCTCCTCCATACCCTCTCAACACCAATCCCCCCTTACCCGCGGCCACCCACCCTCCCCCTGCCGCCCCAACCCACCATCCCCTCCCATCCGGCTCCCCTGAAGACGAGGAACTCGACCTCGACGACTACTACGACCAGTCGGAGGACAACGAGGAGGCCACAGGAACCCCACCGGCCACCACTGACTCTCCCAGTGCCAGTCAACCCCCCATGTCACCCCCGGCCAAGCAGGCCGACTATCATCATTAGGTCCCCTCAGGACGAAACGGAGGTTAGACCCCACACCCCTTCCCCCACCTCCCAGCGCGACAACCGTAATCGTACTGTAACCACCGTACCTCGCTTCACTCTACCGGCCCACTTCAGCCCACGCACCTGCCGCACAATTATGCATAAATTTTTAATCGACTTAAACCTGGAATCTGGTCTTCCCACCCCTATCGGATACCTCGATTCCTCTGCCGCCCTCTCCTTCCAATGGGGACAGTACCAGGACCTCTCTAACCTGTACTGCCTCGCGTCCGAAATAACCAAACTCCATTCGACTTCCTCCAACTCATACACAGTTATTACTAACACCGAAGTCGATAATCACCACCATACCTCCCAATACCCCAGCCACTGGACCAACCTCGCCAATCGAGGCCACCCCCCCCGTCCGGGGAAGCCTAACCATTCTCTCCTCGTCCTAACATGGCAAAACTCGCACTTCGGCCTCCTCCACCTTACTCACTCCTCTGCTACCTGGATAGACTCTTTACATCACTCCCCTCCTTCCGACCTCCTAGCCCGCTCCCTCAATCTCCTCTCAGCCTGGAACTCCTCCCCCCCCCCTCCCATCAGCGCCCTACACTCCCTCAACCCACCTCGCCAAAACGATTCCGATGGGGCGTGGTCGTGCGGCACCCACGTCCTCCTACACACATACTTCATTGCCACAGCTCCCCCGGACCAACCTTACACTCCCCCCTCTTTCGACCCCCGGTCCTCAGTGTACTCCCTACACACTCTGCTCTGGAAGCACACCTTCCGCTCCGCCCCCCTCCCACAGGGACGTCGCCACCTCCTAGACGCTTTATGTCCCCCCACATCACCCTCACCCCCCCAACTCCCTCCCCCTACCCACCCCGTCCCCCCCCACCCTCCTATCCCCCCCCCTATCCTCGCAACCCCACCCACAGAACGACCCCTCCCAGAACCCCCCTGCAACTCCCATACCCTTCCCTCCCCCGGTCCAATTCACCACACACACCACCCACTACATCTCCCCTCTCCTCCCCCCCTCCACCCACCCCCCAGACCCCCACCCGTCAAGAGCCCCCCAGTCGCCCCCCCCTGCTCCACCCCCCCCGCCCCCTCCCCCATCCTCCCACACCACACATCCCAACCACTACACTTCATTACCCTCAACACCCGCGGCCTACACACCTCCATTATGGATGTCGAACACCTCTCCACCTCCCACCACCCGGACGTCTTAATTCTCACTGAAACCAACCACGACACCCACAAGTCTCGCTGGCGCGTAGCCCTCCCCCAATACCACCTCAAAAGCTCCCGACCTTGCTACTCACCTGTGCCCCTACCCAACGCAGGCGTCCTCTTCGCGGTCCGCCGAACCTCGTTCCAGTCTGCCACTGTCCTAACCCCGCCCTCCCACCTCATCCCCCATATCGCCGGACTAAAAATCGTCCCCCACTCAGGCACCCCCTACCTCCTCATAGGTACTTATATGCCCCAGCTCTCCGCCCCCCACCTGACCCGCCTCTACGCAGAAGTTGCCGCCTGGGGCCTCAGACTAGCGGACGAACACCCGCAACACCGCACCCTCTGGGGAGGGGACTTCCAATCGACCACCCACACAGGTACAGGACACCCGGCCCTCACCTCCCTACTCAAATACCACCTCCACCCCCTCCACGACCCCATCCCTACCTTCCCCCGCAGCGGGGGCTGCCTTGACCACTGGCTCACCACGCCTCCCTCCCCCACCACCCTCACACCATCATCCTGCTCGATATTCCCCTCCCCCTCCCACTTCACTGACCACTCTGCTATCCACCTCGTCATTCCCGCCCCTTTCTCACTCACAGCACACCCCCCCCCCCCCCATACCCACCCCCACACACATCACACGACGCGCAAACTCACCTTTCGCCTTCCCCTCACACCCGACCACATCCAAAAGTACCAATCCAGCACCCCAGACCTCATCAATCGAACGGCAACCCTTCACGCAGACATACTCAACACCCCACACACCTCGGCCACCCCCGACGCCCTAGACACCCTGGCCTCACAATTCACCACACTCCTCTCCCAACACATGGACCACGCAGCCACAATCTGGCCCCTCCTCCCCGCCAAAAAACCCCGCCCAACCCAAGAGACCCTCAACCCCACTTGGCTCACTAAAAAAACACGCACTCAAATACTTAAGCTCCGTAAATGTAGCAAGCATAACGGCCCTCTCCCCATCGCCCAAGCCCTATTAAACACAACCGAATATCTCTCCCCTGACGCCATCAAACAACAATGCCAAGCACGCATCCGCCAACTTCTTCACGCCACCACCCTGGATAAGATTAATAAAATAAAAACACGAGCCAACACGGCCTACGACACCTGCCCCAAACGCTCCCACCGCCAATTGAAAATTAAAAGCGGCCTCCTACCCCCCGCCGGCACCACCTCCACCCTCCACCGCATTACCAAACCCGATAACACTACTGCATCCTCCCCCTCAGCCGTCATTGACGCGGTGCACTCTCACTTCGCTCGCGAACTCGACCGCGCCACCCCCCCTGAACTTCCCACCCCCCCATGGGAACTCCCTGACAACCCCGACAACTTTACCATCGAACCCCGCGGTGACCCCTCTCTCACCCTTGCCGACATGATTACCCGCGACACCTTCGATAAAACCCTCAACTCCCTAGGCACCGGCAAAGCCCCTGGCCCCGACGGTATCCCCAATGAAATAATCAAATTCCTACCCCCGGCGACCCGCTCCGCTCTCTTCTCTCTACTCTCCCTCCTCGCCCACAAATCCTACACCCCTCCTGATTGGTGCCACAGCACAACCTGCCTCCTACATAAAAAAGGCGACCCCTCCCTCCTCGATAACTACCGCCCTATCGCCCTCATGAACAACCTCCTTAAACTCTGGACAGCACTAATCAAAGAAGCAGGCTCGAAGTACGCCGAATCCCACGGCATACTCAGCGACCAACAGGACGGATTCCGACAACACCGCAGCATCCACGACGCCCTTTCCTCCCTCATTACGACGATGGAAGATGCGAAACTCCACAGCAAAGACATCTACGTCATGTACGCGGACTTCAAAGGTGCCTTCAACGCCGCGGACCACCGAATCATGTTCAAACACATGCGCCAACTCGGTATGCCTCCCACCTTTGTCGACACATGCGAACAACTATACGGGGTCTCAACCACAGCATATATCACTCCTCACGGCCCCACCCCTTCCATCGACATCAATCGCGGAACCCTCCAGGGTGACACCCTCTCCCCCTTCCTATTCACCCTCTTCCTTGAACCCTTCCTTCGCTGGCTCACGGTGGGAAGCCGGGGCTACCGCCCAGGCCCCCCCGCCACTAACGCTGACCCCACAGAACCCACAGCCACCTACCCAGGACACGCCTTCGCAGACGACCTCAGCCTCGCCACGGGCTCGACCCCCAACTTGACCATCCAGCTAAGAAAACTCTCCCTCTTCAGCGCCTACACCGGCATGACGGTCAATATCCGAAAATGCTGCATCACCGGCGCCCTCTGGCGTACAGGCAACGCCCTCACCCGCGCCAACACTACCCTCCTCGCATCCCGCCTACAAACACAGTTCATCTCCATAAACTCCATACCGGCCCCCATCCCCTCCATTGGCCCCAAGGACACATACAGAGTGCTAGGGGTCGAACTGAACACCTCTCTTAACTTCACCAAACATTGGCAAGAACTCAAACGTACCACCGCATCCCTCATCACCGCCCTCTCCACCTCCCCACTAACTCAATCCCGCAGAATCAGGGTCATCCGTGGACTCCTCATCGGAAAGCATTTCACCCTCCAGCTCGGCCTCTTCACTGACTCCCAACTCGACACTCTCGAAGGACAAATCTGCCGCGCACTCCGCTCCGCCGTCTCCTCGGTACGTAACCTTCCCCGCACTGCCCTTCACCGCCCTACCTCAGACCTAGGATACGGTCTCCCCTCCCTCAAAGCCCACGCCGCACAACTCACAGTCTGTCACCTTCATAAAACCATGAACACCTCAGGCTACAGAGGCCACATGGCCCGCGCACATATACGCACCCTGTCCACAATGTATTCCCACTGGCCCTCGGAATCCATCATGTCAACCTGCCACACCCCACCCACACTAAAGTGCTTAGTCCGCGCCCAACGGGATGCGGGCACCATATTCCACAACATCCCCCCACTCTCCCTCACCAACCCTATCGCCTCCACTATCCGCGCCCACTTCACCACTCAAGACAACGCCCTCCTCACCTCACTCCGAGACAAAGCCACACACATCACCGACCCTCACACATACAAACAAGCCTACTGCGACTTCTCCCCCCGCAAAACACACGCCTCCCTCCTACCCCGCCTTACCCCCCTCTGGAAAAATAACATCACCTCATGGTCACAAGTCCTCCTCAGAGCCACCTCATCCTCCTTCATCCTCAAATCATGCAAATCCATCACCACACTAACGGGGTCCACCACCCCACTCTCAGTTCCCATCCGCCTCCTCGCCGCAATCCTCACCGAACCCCTCGATACTATCCACAACCGCCTCCCCATCACAAACCTCAATACCAACCAGGCATCCCCCCCCACCACTATACATCCCTCGTGGATACCCCTCCTCTCCCCTCACCTCCCCCGCTCAACCCCCACCCTCCAATCCGGCATCAACACCGCCCGCACCACTCACCCCACCCCCATAGCACCCATCACACACCTCGACACAGAATACCTCACCCCCTCCGACCACCACTACCCCCCCTGCGACGTAACACGCATCATCTCCAAACACAAAGACACGGAATACGGACAAACACAATACATGGTTGAATGGGCCCCGGAACACCTCACGGAATGGGACATACAGCTACAACTCGACGACGGCTTCCGCCTCATCTCCTCCACTCCCACATCGGTATGCCTCCCCACCCCCTCCCCCTCTGCCTGCTCCATCTGTCATGAACCCCTACACACAGAACCCTCCTCCGCATGCTGCACATGCCCGCACTTTGCCATACACTCCCAGTGTCGCCCAGCTCAGGGCCCCGACACGTGGCAGTGCGACTGGTGCGCTCGCGGCCAACACCACGACCTCACCCATCTCCACGAAGTGCAGTGGGCCCCGTGCCTACAACTCCATGACACCATCAGTGAGACCCCCTCCGGCCCCACCGCCCTCACCGCATTCAACTCCGGCTATGTCCCCTCCACCACACCCATTTTGCCAGACCCCGGACCCCCTCCGTGGTCACACCCCCTCATCACATTCAACCATGACCCCATCAACCCCGACCTTGACATGCTCCCTACCGGTAAATTCGCTATCCACGCACACCCTTCACTCCCCGACACCACTATACTCTGCACCCCCGACGGCCGCGCAGTCACCACCCTTAACGGCCCCCGGGTCCGCCACCTTTACCAACTCTTCCGCCCCGACCTCTCTCGTCATACGTTCGAAGAGGAGGTCTACCACCTCCTCACACGTCTAGGTTCCCGATCAGAAATCCACTCACCCACGCCCGCCACCACCACCCGCAACAGATGGGCCACCAGAGAGGACCTCCTCACCGCTCTCAGTCACACATTCCGCATCCAGACAGAACTCTACTCCGACCCCCTCAATAAATCCCTTCACTCCCACACCTATCACTCCCTCTACCCCGAAGACATAGTCTTCTCATCCAGCGGCAGCAACGCCCCGCACACCTGGCAAGGCACCAACATAGCCAACCCCGAATACGACCACGAATGCATGAGACGAGCCATGGAACACGCAATCACCAGCGCACACCTCACAGCCCCTCACACACCCAGCGCAACCATCCTCATCCTCCCCCGATGGGAACACACACCATACCGCCACTCCAAATACATCGACTCCCCATACACCCACCACCTCTACACCCTACCTAATGACGCAAACACATTCCTACCCCCCGACCAACACACTGGCAACCCCACCCCTACCCCCTTCGGCACACGCTGGATGGTAGACATATACCTCGTCGCTAACCCCCTCGCACTCTCCACCCTCCCATCACCCACAGCCATGAACGCACTCCATAACACTCTCGAATCTATCTACGACACTCACCTCCCCAACCCCACCATCACCCCCCCCCCTCCACACCTCTTTGTCTCCTACTCACCCCACTCAACAGGTATATACCACCGCCCCCCAAACCCAACTCACCCCCTCACTTACCCCCTCCCGGAACGCGTACACCTAACGTACCCTCCCACCAGAGGCACCCCTGCTTGGAACTGGCAGGACTTTGTATATACAGACGGCTCGAAAAAAGGCAGCTCGACCCCCCTCGGAGCAGCAGCCACCCACCCCGCCTCGGACACCAAAATCAAAATCCTGGTGAACTCTACCCCTCCCTCACATACAATAAATCGTGCTGAATTAGCAGGCATAGATATAGGCCTCCAACTTGGCCGCACCCACCTCCTCACAGACAGTGCATGCTCCCTTCGCCTAATTCAAGGTTACTTAAACTGCCCTTCCGCCTACCGCCATAACATTCACCGCGACACCCTCTTATCTATCACACACACCCTTACAACCCGCTGCGAAGCAGGCATCCGTACACACCTCGGTAAAATCAAAGCCCACAACCACTCCATCGGTAACGACCTTGCAGACACCCTCGCAAACCAAGTTGCGGATGGCCACCCACCAGATACTATATACACCACAGGTTCAGAGGTCACGATAGGCCACTGGACATGGCCATACACCCTCATCCCACAAACCCTAGGAGAACCCATACCCTACAGATACACCAACCTCAAATCCGACGCACACAAATACAGCACAAAACACACACACACTCCTCTCTCGAATACAACCAAACACGGAGCCCTCCTCGCCCGCGCCGCGAAGGACGGCGCCGACTTCTCATACCACAAAAAACACTCCTCCCTCACAAATATCCAGTTCACACACAAACAAGAATTCATGTGGGGCGTCCACAACACCCGCCTACTTACTCACAACCCCACCCTGCGCTGCCCCCTATGTGGCCAATTCACTAGCAACGGCCACATGGCCGGTAACTGCCCCTCTATGTCTGGACTAAGACAGGACCGACACAACAGCGCTCTGCAACTCCTACTATCCCTACTGGAACGCCACAACGGAGGACGCTGGGAGACCATCACCGCAGACTTCGGTAACAAACCCATAAAATCGTTTGATTCCCCCACCCCTGCCCACTCCCCACTTGACTGCCACCCACCTCACCCCACCCACATGCCCACCCGCCTTGTTGCTGCTGATGAAGGTCTCTCGCATGACTCCCTAACATCATGCCCCGCCGTCCTCCCCCCTGAGATTCTCCCCCCCTGCTTCGTCCCCCAGCACACAAACCTGACTTCATCCGCATCCTCGAACCCAGATTCGTTGGCCACTCCAACGGTCGCCGACGTTATGCATCCATAAAAAAGATTCAGATAGGGGAATGGAAGTACTGCACAGACAACAACCTCACTCACACAGCCGACCTCATACGTGCCAAATACACACCCCTTGCGAACGCCATCAGAAACCACTGGCCAGGCACAGTGGTCGACATCCTCCCCATCGTCATGAGCCGCACAGGTACACCGCACTCCTCCACCATCACGAGTCTCACCTCCCTTCTCACCGCCCGCACAGACCCTCCTGATAAACTCGTCTCCAAAGCACGCCTCGACACATCCCGCATTCTTACACAACTCCATACGCATACTGTCCAATGGCTGCATCACCTACTACGCATATACCGCATCAAGTCCCGCATGACCTCCCGCCGCGCATCCGCACATTGCCCCCACGCACGACCCTGAACGCACACATCCTTCACCTCCACTTGCATCCTCCCCGGGGGGGAGTAAAACCCCCGAACACCCTTGGAGAGGTTGGATTAAGTGGTTAACGGTCTAGCCCTGACTTGTAAGTTCCCTGTATGGCATAGTTGGGAGGGCCCAGAGACAGCAGCCGACGCATCCGGCTTTTGGTGAAAAACCGGCGCATACGGTACATGTTGTAAACAATTTCAATTTCAATTTCAATTTCACGACGGCGTCAGCCGTTTAAGCAGCGGAAATATAAATCTGCATGTTCTTGCCTCGGCTGTCATTGTGCCCCACACTGGGTGGAGGATGCGGAAAAGATGCTTTGAGACACCCCGGGGCATCAGGCCGAGGGGTCGGTCGGCATCATGCCGTCTCTCTAAAACCTCCGTTAGACATAGTTACCACTAGTGGATTTTTCCATTGCATGGGTACTCATTTTTTTCTTGGAATGGCGCCAAAAGAAACAACGGCGTCCGCAGCATCGGTCGAAAACACCGTTGCCGACTCAAGTCGCAGCGACACACAGTCTGCAGACTCGGCCAGCGAAAGCATTCGTTTAGCTATGGAGCAGCTACAAGCCATGCACACTCGAATGGACGGGCTTGCCCGGACTTAATCGGAACTAGTCCGTCGTGACGCGCTGCGCGATCACCAAGTCGCTATCGGCACTGCCGCGCCTACGCATGTAGACGCTCCTTACATGCTCACTGGTGGATTCGCGCCTGCTCACCAACGCGAGCACACACACAGCGGAAGCAACAGTCGTCGGTTTACTATCGACCTTGACTTCGTCGCTATGACGGCGGACTGGGCAACGGACCTCGACGGTGACTCTTTCTCCTTGTCGTTTCGCATGGATGGGCCGTTGATTACCAAGACCGGTGACTTTAAATTTTGGAAGCGGTACTTTCTCTTGTTTCTGTCAATTAAAGCGGCCGCACTCATTCCACAATTGGCCCTATCGTCGTATGGGGTCCCGCTTAATCCAGTCGCTCAGCGCTGTGCTCACGCGATGCTCGTCCAATGTTGCGGACACAACAAACGAGCAACACATGCTATTGCGGGCGTTTCGGCGGGGCGACCCAACTGTCGGGCATATGCATGGAAACGGTTGTGTGAAAGACTATACGCTCAATCCATCTCACGCACTTTGTCACTTATGGACCGTATGATGGTCCGGCAGGCATCCTGCCGGTCCGTTTATGCATACGTCCACGCTATCAAGCAACACTTCGACGACCTCAACGAGTGACTGCAGTTGAAGGACGGGTCGGCGGCGATTCACCCACACGTCCTCACATTGGTCATGATTCGTGGCCTCTCTAATGCTGGTCAATACGGCCAGGCGAAGAAGTGCGTTATTAATGCGCTCGACACTGACTTAATCATATCCGCAGATAGGGTGATGGGGAGCATCATCCACCAAGCGCAGAATATAGACGCGGAGGACAATGTCGCTCTTGACAGTGCCACTCTTGGGCATCATCTGAACGCGTTCCTTACCAATCGCAACCGCCAAGGGGGTCGCGGTCCTAGCAACTAGATAGCTAACAAACGTCCCGACCGGTCCAAGTTTCCTATAAAGTGCGGTGCGTGCGGTGATCCCAATCACGTCTGGTCCACATGCAATGCCCCTGATGCGGACGTCCTCCGTTAGACTCTAGCCAAGCGCAAGCAGATTGCGGAGAAATGCGCCGGGCAACCTCCTCCCACAACACATCTCAGTGACGTACCTGCTCACATTGCGTAAGTGGAGGATGCCACTGACTGTCCTCATGATTACGACATGGAGGACAAGTATGATGATATTGCGGCCAGCAATTGAAGTTGAAATTGAAATTGTTTACAACATGTACCGTATGCGCCGGCTTACACCAAATACCGTACGCGCCGGTGGCTGTCTTTGGGCCCTCCCAACTATGTCATACATGGAACTTACAAGTCAGGGCTAGACCGTTAACCACCTAAATTCAACCTCTTCAGGGACTTTCGGGGGTTTTACCCCCCCCTGGGGAGTGTGCAATGCTGATTGAAGGCAGCGTGCAGTCAGGGGCGTGCGAAGGTGTAATGTGTGGAGGCACGGCGAGAGGAAGTGCGGGATTTGATGCGGTATATGAGTAGGAGATGGTGAAGCCATGGGACAGTATGCGTGTGGAGTTGTGCAAGGATGCGAGATGTGTCGAGTCGTGCTTTGGAGATGAGTTTGTCCAGGGGGTCAGTGCGGGCGGTAAGTAGGGAGTTGAGACTTGCGATGGTGGATGAGTGTGGTGTACCCGTGCGGCTCATGACTATGGGGAGCATGTCGACCTCTGTACTTGGCCAGTGATTGCGGATGGCATTTGCGAGGGGTGTGTATTTGGCTCGAATCAAATGGGCTGTATGGGATAGGTTATGGTTTGTGCAGTATTTCCACTCCCCTATCTGAATTTTCTCAATTGATGAGTATCGGCGGCGACCGTTTGTGTGGCCGGCGAATCGGGGTTCGAGGAGGCGGATAAAGTCGGGTTTGTGTGCGGGGGGTCGTAGCGCAGGGGGGAGAATCTCGGGAGGGAGGAAGGCGGGGCACAAGGTTAGGGAGTCGGGCGAGAGACCTTCGTCAACAGCAACAAGTCGGGTGGGCATGTGGGTGGGGTAAGGGGGGTGGCAGTCAAGAGGGGTGCGGGCGGGAGTGGGGGAATCAAATGATTTATGGGTTTGTTACCGAAGTCTTCAACGATGGTCTCTCAACGTCCTCCGTTGTGGCGTTCCAAGAGGGAGAGTAGGAGTTGCAGCGCGCTGTTGTGTCGGTCATGTCTCAGGCCAGACATGGTGGGGCAGTTACCGGCTATGTGGCCATTGCTAGTGAATTGGCCACACAAGGGGCAACGCAGGGTGGGGTTGTGAGTGAGAAGGCGGGTTTTGTGGACTCCCCACATGAATTCTTGCTTGTGGGTGAATTGGATATTTGTGAGTGTTGTGTGTTTTTTTGTGGAAAGAGAAGTCGGCGCCGTCCTCCGCGGCACGGGCGAGGAGGGCACCGTGTTTGGATGTTTGCGAGAGGGGTGTGTGTGTGTGTGTGTGTGTGTGTGTGTGTGTGTGTGTGTTTGGTGCTGCAGGTGTGGGCGTCGGCTTTGAGGTTGGTGTATTTGTAGGGTATGGGTTCCCCTAGGGTTTGTGTAATGAGGGTGTATGGCCATGTCCAGTGGCCTATCGTGACCTCTGAACCTGTGGTTTAAGTAGTGTCGGGTGGGTGACCATCCGCGACTTGGTTAGCGAGGGTGTCTCGGAGGTCGTTACCTAGGGAGTGGTTGTGTGCTTTAATTTTGCCGAGGTGTGTACGGATGCCTGCGTTGCAGCGGGTTTTGAGGGTGTGTGTGATGGAGAGGAGTGTGTCGCGATGGATGCTGTGGCGGTAAGCGGATGGGCAGTTCAAGTAGCCTTGTATGAGGCGGAGGGAGCACGCACTATATGTAAGGAGGTGGGTGCGGCCTAGTTGGAGGCCTATGTCTATACCAGCCAATTCAGCGCGATTTATTGTGTGCGAGGGAGGGGTAGAGGTCACCAGGATTTTTATGCGGGTGTCCGAGGCGGGGTGGGTGGCTGCTGCTCCTAGGGGGGAGGAGCCTCCTTTATTCGAGCCGTTTGTGTTTTCAAAGTCCTGTCAATTCCAGGCAAGAGTACCTATGGTGGAGGGGTATATTAGTCGCATGCGTTCCGGGAGGTGATAGGTGATGGGGTGAGTTGGGGCTGGGGGGAGGTGGTATATGCCTGCCGAGTGAGGTGAGTATGTGGCGAAGAGGTGAGGTGGAGGGATGGTGATGGTGGGGTTGGGGAGGTGAGTGTTGTAGATAGACTCGAGGGTGTTGTGGAGTGCGGTCATGGCTGCGTGTGAGGGTAGGGTGGAGTGTGCGAGGGGGTTCGCGATGAGGTAGATGTCGACCATCCAGCGTGTTCCGAATGGGGTACGAGTGGGGTGTCCTGTGTGTTGGTCGGGGGGTAGGAAGGTGTTTGCGTCAATGGGTAGGGTGTAAAGGTGGTGGGTGTATGGGGAGTCGATGTATTTGGAGTGGCGGTAGGGTGTGTGTTCCCAGCGGGGGAGTATGAACATGGTTGAGCTGGGTGTGTGAGAGGCTGAGAGGTGTGCGTTGGTGATTGCGTGTTCCATGGCGCGGCGCATGATTCGTTGTCGTATTCGGGGTTGGCGATGTTAGTGCCTTGCCATGTGTGTAGGGCATTGCTGCCGCTAGATGAGAAGACTACGTCTTCGGGGTATGGGGAGTGGTAGGTGTGGGAGTGAAGAGAATTACTGAGGGGGTCGGAGTAGAGTTCTGTCTGGATGTGGAATGTGTGGCGGAGAAATTGAAATTGAAATTGTTTACAACATGTACCGTATGCGCCGGTTTACACCAAGCACCGTATGCGCCGGTTGCTGTCTCTGGGCCCTCCCAACTATGCCATACATGGAACTTACAAGTCGGGGCTAGACCGTGAACCACCTATATCCGACCTCTCAAGGGATGTTCGGGGGCTTTACTCCCCCCGGGGAGTTGTGCAAGACGAGGCGAGGGCGGCGTGTATTCAGGGGCGTGTGAAGGGACAATGTGCGGAGGCGCGGCGGGAGGTCGTGCGGGATGTGATGCGGTATATGAGTAGGAGATGATATAGCCATTGGACAGTATGCGTGTGGAGTTGTGCAAGGATGCGAGACGTGTCGAGGCCTGCTTTGGAGATGAGTTTGTCAGGAGGGTATGTGCGGGCGGTGAGTAGGGAGGTGAAACTCGTGATGGTGGATGAGTGTGGTGTACTCGTGCGGCTCATGACGATGGGAAGGATGTCTACCACTGTGCATGGCCAATGGCTGCGGGGGGCGTTTGCAAGGGGAGTGTATTTGGCTCGTATGAGGTAGGTTGTTTGGGAGAGGTTATTGTCCGTGCAGTACTTCCATTCCCCTATCTGAATCTTTTTGATGGATGCGTAACGGCGGCCGTTTGTTTGACCGACGAATCGAGGTTCGAGGAGGCGGATAAAGTCGGGTTTGTGTGCGGGGGGTCTAAGCACGGGGGGGGGGGGGGGGAATCTCAGGAGGGAGGACGGCGGGACACGAGGTTAGGGAGTCGGGCGAGAGACCTTCGTCAGCAGCAACAAGGCGGGTGGGCATGTGGGTGGGGTGAGGTGGGTGACAGTCAAGAGGGGTGTGGGCGGGAGTGGGGGAAGCAAATTGAAATTGAAATTGTTTACAACATGTCCCGGCAAACTGGACCGGCTGCTGTCTCACGGGCCACTCTACTTCGCCATACATGACTTATTAGCAAGTTGGGCCCGGGTCTCTCCGACCAGGTACATTTCTTATCGACACACCTATCTGCAATGTGTGTCGACGTTCCTCGGGAGTTATATAACTGTAAGCAACCGCAGTAATTGCCACAGTCCCCCCACCTAAGCAGTAACGGTGTAATAATTTTGTAATCAAGATAAACAGATCTAAAAATAAATCCACTTGTCTAGAAATGCAAAACTAAACTGCTGCTCGACCTTCACGATGCACGGCCCGCTCCCACCGAACCGGGGTGTCGACCGGCCTAGGCCGGTCGGCGTTCTGGAGGGACGACGGGCCAGCCTAATCTAGCTCCCGCGTGACTTCGGTCTTGCCGAAGGTAGGAGGGGAAAGGCTGGCAAAAAACCCCTCCTCGCGCGGTCGCTCGTCGATCCCGCCGCTCCCTCCCGTTAACCCCGCCCCAAGGTCTTGCCGCGTCCACCGACGCGGCGGTCCTCCGTGTCGAGGTCCCCCATTACCTCGAGGACATGTGGGGGGGACCGCGACACACAGACATAGAAAAAACTAGCGCTCTTGCCTCCGCGCCTGAATTTTCCCCGCTCATTTCCCCAGGTTTTTTCTCTGTCTGGTACCCGGGTACCTGTCGGTTTTCCGGGTTTTGGCCGTACCCTCCCCCCTCTGATCGCGCGTCCACCGAGCAGCCTTTTCTTGAGCGGGGGCCTCCGCGCTCACTCGGGCCCACGCTCAAGGACCCCTAGGAGTATGAAGGTCTGTCGGGGTAGTGGGTGTCGAAGAGGGGGGGGGGGCAGGTCACCGTAGCCGGATCCGGCGGGCCGCGGGCGCCCTGAATTAAACAAAACCCTCCGTGCCGGGTTTTCCGGCGGCGCCGACCCAAAGGGTCGTCGCCGCCAGATCGTGTCGCTCCTCCCATCGCGACTGTCCTCCTTGCCGTCCCAACTGACTCCTCCCCCCTGGAGATGACGCTGGACGACGTAGTGACGCGCTAGTGAGCGCCCTACCCCGGTGATGCTCCCCAACTAGCTCGACGCCGGGTACGGACATTGTTTTTAGTATCCAAAAAAGCCCTCCGTACATGGCTTTCCGGCGGCGGCTGATCCTGAGGATCGCCGCCGCCTCCTATAGCCGCTCCTCCGTCTGCGACTAGCCACCGTCCTGTGCCTTGTCTTGCCTCACCCCTCGGCAAGGCTCGACCGGCACATGGATGGTCGACACCTAGCGAGCGCCCTTTCATGGCGCTGCTTCCCGGCTGGCCACCACGAGCTCCAACACCCGCCTCCCACCGCTGATCCGGCCGTACCCTCCTCGCCATCAAACGCTGCCGTAGTATAGGCCCCACTCCTAAAAGTAAGGTTGTATCTAGGAATATCTGTACGCGAAAAAACATATCGGACGGGCCGAGCGGGAGATCTTGGCGCCGGTAGTGCACAGTTTTTTTTTTTTAAAGCCCTCTGTACAGGGCTTTCCCGACAGCTGCTGATCCCACGGATCGAGCTGTCGGCCCTCTTAGCCCCCTACCGTGCCAAGCCTGGCACGGCTACGGGGTTTCCAGCGCCCACCACGGGGAGGTGAGGGGATACCGACGGGCCTGCGAGCGCACCCCCCTCCGGGGCCGCCGCCGCTGCGCCGCCGGCGGGCGCTGGGGAAGCAAATGATTTTATGGGTTTGTTACCGAAGTCTGCAACGATGGTTTCCCAGCGTCCTCCGTTGTGGCGTTCCAAGAGGGAGAGTAGGAGTTGCAGCGCGCTGCTGTGTCGGTCATGCCTTAGGCCAGACATGGTGGGGCAGTTACCGGCCATGTGGCCGTTGCTAGTGAATTGGCCACACAAGGGGGCAGCGTAGGGTGGGGTTGTGGGTAAGAAGGCGGGTGTTGTGAACTCCCCACATGAATTCTTGCTTGTGGGTGTACTAGATATTTGTGAGGGTTGTGTGTTTTTTGTGGAAAGAGAAGTCGGCGCCGTCCTCCGCGGCACGGGCGAGGAGGGCACCGTGTTTGGTTGTTTGCGAGAGGTGTGTGTGTGTGTGTGTGTGTGTGTGTGTGTGTGTGTGTGTGTGTGTGTTTGGTGTTGTAGGTGTGGGCGTCAGCTTTGAAGTTAATGTATTTGTAGGGTATGGGTTCCCCTAGGGTTTGTGGAATGAGGGTGTATGGCCATGTCCAGTGGCCTATCGTGACATCTGAACCTGTGGTTTAAGTAGTGTATGGTGGGTGACCATCCGCGACTTGGTTAGCGAGGGTGTCTCGGAGGTCGTTACCTAGGGAGTGGTTGTGTGCTTTAATTTTGCCGAGGTGTGTGCGGATGCCTGCGTTGCAGCGGGTTTTGAGGGTGTGTGTGATGGAGTGGAGGGTGTCCTGGTGGATGTTGTGTCCGTAAGCGGATGCGCAGTTCAAGTAGCCTTGTATGAGGCGGAGGGAGCACGCACTATATGTAAGGAGGTGGGTGCGGCCAAGCTGGAGGCCTATATCTATGCCATCTAATTCAGCTCGATTAATGGTGTGCGAGGGGGGGGTAGAGGTCACCAGGATTTTGATTATGGTGTCCGAGGCGGGGTGGGTGGCCGCTGCTCCGAGAGGGGACGAGCCTCCTTTTTCGAGCCGTCTGTGTAGACAAAGTCTTGCCAGTTCCAGGCAAGAGTACCTCTCGTGGGGGGGTATGTTAGTTGCAAGCATTCCGGGAGGGGATACGTGACGGGGTGAGTTGGGGCTGGGGGGAGGTGGTATATGCCTGCTGAGTGGGGTGAGTAGGTGTCGATGAGGCGAGGAGGAGGGATGTTGATGGTGGGGTTGGGGAGGTGAGTGTCGTAGATAGACTCGAGAGTGTTGTGAAGTGCGGTGATGGTTGTGTGTGATGAGAGGGTGGAGAGTGCGAGGGGGTTCGCGACGAGGTAGATGTCGACCATCGAGCGTGTGCCGAATGGGGTGGGGGTGGGTTTGCCAGTGTGTTGGTCGGGGGGTAGGAAGGTGTTGTTTGCGTCAATGGGGAGGGTGTAGAGGTGGTGGGCGTATGGGGAGTCGATGTATTTGGAGTGGCGGTAGGGTGTGTGTTCCCAGCGGGGGAGTATGAAGATGGTTGCGCTGGGTGTGTGAGGGGCTGTGAGGTGTGCGTTGGTGATTGCGTGTTCCATGGCGCGGCGCATGATTCGTTGTCGTATTCGGGGTTGGCGATGTTGGTGCCTTGCCATGTGTGTGGGGCATTGCTGCCGCTAGATGAGAAGACTACGTCTTCGGGGTATGGGGAGTGGTAGGTGTGGGAGTGGAGGGATTTATTGAGGGGGTCGGAGTAGAATTCTGTCTGTATATGGAATGTGTGGCGGAGAGCGGTGAGTAGGTCTTCTCTAGTGGCCCATCTATTACGGGTGGTGGTGGCGGGTGTGGGTGAGTGGATTTCTGAGCGGGAGCCTAGGCGGGTGAGGAGGTGGTAGACCTCCTCTTCGAATGTGTGCAGCGAGAGGTCGGGGCGGAAGAGTTGGAAGAGGTGGCGGACGCGGGGGCCGTTAAGGGTGGTGACCGCGCGGCCGTCGGGAGTGCAAAGCACGGGGGTGTCATGGAGTGATGGGTGTGTGTGGATGGCGAATTTACCGGTAGGGAGCATGTTGAGGTCGGGGTGGATGGGGTCGTGGTTGAAGGTGATTAGGGGGTGTGACCAGGGAGGGGGTCAGGGTTTTGGCAGTATGGGTGTGGTAGAGGGGACAAAGCCGGAGTTAAATGCGGCGAGGGCGGTGGGGCTGGAGGGGGTCTCACTGATGGTGTCGTGTAGTTGTAGGCATGGCGCCCACTGGACCTCGTGGAGGCGGGTCAGGTCTTGTTATTGGCCGCGAGCGCACCAGTCGCACTACCATGTGGCGGGTCCCTGAGCTAGGCGGCATTGGGAATGGACGGCGAAGTGCGGGCATGTGCAACAAGTGGAGGTGGGTTTTGTGTGCAGTGTGTCATGACAGATGGAGCATGCGGCGGGGGAAGGGGTGGGGAGGCATACCGACGTGGGGGTGGAGGAGATGAGGCGGAAGCCGTCGTCGAGTTGGAGTTGTATGTCCCCTTCCGTGGGGTGCTCCTGGGCCCATTCAATCATGTACTGTGTTTGGCCGTATTCTGTGTCCTTATGTTTGGAAATGACGCGCGTGACGTCGCATGGGGGGTAGTGATGGTCTGAGGGGGTGAGGTATTCAGTGTCTAAGTGTGTGGTGGGGGCAGTGGGGGTGGAGTGTTTGGTGCATGGGGTGTAGATGCCGGATGAGAGGGTGGGGGGTGAGCGAGGGAGGTGTGCGGAGAGGAGGGGAATCCATGAGGGGTGGGCAGTGGTGGGGGTGACGCTTGCTTGGGGGTGAGTTGTGTGATGGGGAGGCGGTTGTGGATAGTATTGGAAGGTTCGGTGAGGATTGCGGCGAGAAGGCGGATGGGGACTGAGAGTGGGTTGGTGGACCCCGCGAGTGTGGAGATGGATTTGCAGGATTTGAGGATGAAGGAGGATGAGGTGGCTCGGAGAAGGACTTGTGGCCATGTGGTGATGTTATTTGTCCAGAGGGGGGTGAGGCAGGGGTGGAGGGAGGCGTGTGTTTAGCGGGGAGAGAAGTCGCATTAGGCTTGCTTATATGTGTGAGGGTCGGTGATGTGTGTTGCTTTGTCTTGGAGTGAGGCAAGGATGGTGTTGTCTTGGGTGGTGAAGTGGGTGCGGAGTGTGGAGGCGATAGGGTTAGTGAGGGAGAGTGGAGGGATGTTGTGGAATAGGGTGCCCCCATCGCGTTGGGCTCTGGCTAAGCATTTGAGTGTGGGTGGGGTGTAACGGGTTGACATGATGGATTCCGAGGGCTAGTGGGAGTACGTGGTGGATATGGTGCGGATGTGTGCGCGGGCCATGTGGCCTCGGTATCCTGAATTGTTCATGATTTTATGTAGGTGGCAGACTGTGAGTTGTGCGGCGTGGGCTTTGAGGGAGGGGAGGCCGTATCCGAGGTCGGAGGTAGGGCGGTGGAGGGCGGTGCGGGGAAGGTTACGTACCGAGGAGACGACTGAATGGAGTGCGCGGCAGATTTGGCCTTCGAGGGTGTATATTGAAATTGAAATTGTTTACAACATGTACCGTATGCGCCGGTTTTACACCAAAAACCGTATGCGCCGGTTGCTGTCTCTGGGCCCTCCCAACTATGTCGTACATGGAACTTACAAGTCAGGACTAGACCGTTAACCACCTATATCCAACCTCTCCAAGGGTGTTCGGGTGTTTTACTCCTCCCCGGGGAGGGTCTGATGCGGGGTGATGGCGGTGTGCAATTAGGGGCGCGAGTCGGTGCAGTGTGGGAAGACGCGGCGAGAGGTCGTGCGGGATGTGATGCGGTATACCATTAGGAGATGATGTAGCCATTGGATAGTGTTCGTATGGAGTTGGGAAAGGATGCGGGACGTGTCGATTCGGGCTTTGGATATGAGTTTGTCAAGAGGGTCGGTGCGGAGGGTGAGGAGAGAGGTGAGACTTGCGATGGTAGATGAGTGCGGTGTGCCCGTGCGGTTCATGACGACGGGGAGAATGTCGACTTCGGTGCCTGGCCAGTGGTTGCGGATGGCGTTTGCGAGGGGTGTGTATTTGGCGCGAATCAAGTGGGCTGTTTGGGAGAGGTTATGGTCAGTGCAATACTTCCACTCCCCTATTTGAATTTTCCTAATGGAGGAGTATCGGCGGCTGCCGTTTGTGTGACCGACGAAGCGAGGTTCGAGGAGGCGGATAAAATCGGGTTTGTGCGCCGGGGGTCGGAGCGCGGGGGGGGAGAATCTCGGGAGGGAGGATGGCGGGGCACGAGGTTAGGGAGGCTGACGAAAGACCTTCGTCAGCCGCAACGAGGCGGGTAGGCATGTGGGTGGGGTGAGGGGGGTGACAGTCATGAGGGGTGTGGGGGAGAGTGGGGTGGGTGAAATATTTGATGGGTTTGTTACCGAAGTCAACAGGGATGGTCTCTCAGCGACCGCCGTTGTGGCGTTCCAAGAGGGAGAGTAGGAGTTGTAGCGCGCTGCTGTGTCGGTCATGCCTTAGGCCAGACATGGTGGGGCAGTTACCGGCCATGTGGCCGTTGCTGGTGAATTTTCCACACATGGGGCAGCGTAGGGTGGGGTTGTGTGTGAGGAGGCGGGTGTTGTGGACTCCCCACATGAATTCTTGCTTGTGGGTGAATTGTGTGTTGGTGAGTGTTGTGAGTTTTTTGTGGAAGGTGAAGTCAGCACCATCTGCCGCGGCGCGGGCGATGAGGGCACCGTATTTGGATGTTTGTGAGAGGGGTGTATGTGTGTGTTTACTGCTCTGGGTGTGTGCGTCGGCTTTAAGGTTGGTGTATATGTAGGGTATGGGTTCCCCTAGGGTTTGTGGTATGAGGGTGTATGGCCATGTCCAGTGGCCTATTGACACGTCTGAGCCTGTGGTGTATGTGGTATTTGGTGGTTGACCATCTGCAACTTGGTTAGCGAGTGCATCTGCGAGGTCGTTGCCTAGTGAGTGATTGTGTGCTTTAATTTTGCCGAGATGCGTGCGGATGCCTGCGATGCAGCGGGTTTTGAGGGTGTATGTGATGGAGAGGAGTGTGTCGCGGTGGATATTGTCTCTATAAGCGGAAGGGCAGGTTAAGTATCCTTGTATGAGGCAGAGGGAGCACGCACTGTTTGTAAGGAGGTGGGTATGGCCTAGTCGGAGGCCTATATCAATGCCGGCTAGTTCAGCTCGATTGATAGTGTGGGAGGGAGGGGTAAAAGTCACCAGAATTTTGATGCGGGTGTCCGAGGCGGGGTGGGTGGCGACCGCTCCGAGGGGGGAGCTGCTTCCTTTCTTGGAGCCGTCAGTGTATACGAAGTCCTGCCAATTCCAAGCAAGGTTTCCTCTGGTGGGGGAGTATGTTAGTTGTATGCGTTCACGGAGGGGGTAGGTAAGGGGTGAGTAGGGTTGGGGGGGAGATGGTAAATGCCTGCGGAGTGTGGTGAGTAGGAGTCGGTGAGGTGAGGTGTGGAGGTGGGATGGTGATGGTGGGGCTTGGGAGGTGTGTGTCGTAGATAGACTCGAGAGTGTTGTGGAGTGCGGTCATGGCTGTGTGTGAGGGTAGGGTGGAGAGTGCGAGGGGGTTAGCGACGAGGTAGATGTCGACCATCCAGCGCGTGCCGAATGGGGTACGAGTGGGATGGCCTGTGTGTTGGTCGGGGGGTAGGAAGGTGTTCGCGTCGTTGGGAAGGGTGTATAAGTGATGTGTGTAGGGGGAGTTTATGTATTTGGAGTGGCGGTATGGTGTGTGTTCCCAGCGGGGGAGGATGAGGATTGTTGCGCTGGGAGTGTGTGAGGGGTTGTGAGGTGTGCGCTGGTGATTGCATGTTCCATGGCGCGGCGCATGCATTCGTGGTCGTATTCGGGGTTGGCGATGTTGGTGCCTTGCCATGTGCGTGGGGCATTGCTGCCGCTAGATGAGAAGACTATGTCTTCGGGGTAAAGTGAGTGGTAGGTGTGGGAGCGGAGGGATTTATTGAGGGGGTCGGAGTAGAGTTGTGTCTGGATGTAGAATGTGTGTAGGAGAGCCGAGATGAGGTCCTCTCTAGTTGATTTCTGAACGGGAACCTAGGCGGGTGAGGAGGTGGTAGACCTCCTCCTCGAACGTGTGCTGTGAGAGGTCTGGGCGGAAGAGTTGGAATAGGTGACGGACGCGGGGACCGCTTAGGGTGGTGACCGCGCGGCCGTCGGGGGTGCATAGGATAGTGGTGTCGTGTAGTGATGGGTGTGTGTGGATGGCAAATTTCCCGGTAGGGAGCATGTCGAGGTCGGGGTGGATGTGGTCGTGGTTGAATGTGATGAGGGGGTGCATCCATGGAGGGGGTCCTGGTTCCGGCAGGATGGGTGTCGTGGAGGGGACGAAGCCGGAATTAAATGCATTGAGGGCGGTTGGGCCGGAGGGGGTCTCACTGATGGTGTCGTGTAGTTGTAGGCATGGCGCCCACCGGACTTCGTGGAGGCGGGTGAGGTCGTGTTGTTTGCCGCGAGCGCACCAGTCGCACTGCCATGTGGCGGGACCTAGGGCGGGGCGGCATTGGGAATGGACGGCAAAGTGCGGGCATGTGCAGCGGGTGGAGGTGGGTTTTGTGTGCATGGGGTTGTGACATATGGTGCAATCGGCGGGGGTGGGGGTGGGAAGGCATACCGACGTGGGGGTGGAAGAGATAAGGCGGAAGCCGTCGTCAAGTTGGAGTTGTATATCCCCTTCCGTGAGGTGTTCCGGGGCCCATTTGACCATGTATTGTGTTTGTCCGTATTCTGTGTCCTTGTGTTTGGAAATGATGCGCGTAACGTCGCAGGGGGGAAGTGGTGGTCTGAGGGGGTGAGGTATGTTGTGTCTATGTGCGTGATGGGTGCAGTGGGGGGTAGTTTTTGGTGCGGGAGGTGTGGGTGTCGGGGGAGAGGGTGGGAGGGGGGCGGGGAAGGTGTGATGTAAGGAGGGGAATCCAGGAGGAGTGGAGAGTGGTGGGGGGGGATGCTTGCTTGGAGGTGAGGTTGGTGACGGGGAGGCGGTTGTGGATAGTGTCGGAGGGTTCGGTAAGGATTGCGGCGAGAAGGCGAATTGGGATTGAGAGTGAAGCGATGGACCCCGTGAGTTTGGAGATGGATTTGCAGGATTTGAGAATGAAGGAGGAAGGGGTGGCGCGGAGGAGGACTTGTGGCCATGTGGTTATGTTATTTTGCCAAAGGGGATTGAGACGGGGGAGGAGGGAAGCGTGTGTTTTGCGGGGTGAGAAGTCGCAGTATACTTGCTTGTATGTGTGAGGGTCGGTGATGTGTGTGGCTATGTCTCTGAGTGATGTAAGGAGAGCGCCGTCTTGGCGGGTGAAGTGGGTGCGGATTGTGGAGGCAATAGGGTTGGTGAGGGAGAGGGGAGGGATGTTGTGAAACATAGTGCCAGCATCGCGCTGGGCGTGGACTAGGCTTCTTAGTGTGGGTGGGAAGAATCTGTTTGACATGATGGATTCAGTGGGCCAGTGGGAGTATGTGGTGGAGATGGTGTGTATGTGGGCTATTGCCATGTGGCCTCTATATCCGGGGGAGTTCATGACTTTGTGGAGGTGACAGACAATGAGCTTTGCGGCATGGGCTTTGAGGGAGGGGAGGCCGTAACCCAGGTCTGAGGTGGGTCGGTGGAGGGCGGTGCGGGGGAGGTTACGTACCGAGGAGACGGCGGAGCGGAGGGCGCGGCATATTTGGCCTTCGAGGGTGTCCAGTTGAGAGTCGCTAACGAGGCCAAGCTGGAGGGTGAAGTGTTTTCCGATTAGGAGGCCTCGGATGACGCGTATTCTGCGGTATTGGGTTAGTAGGGAGGTGGAGAGGGCGTTGATGAGGGATGCGGTAGTGCGTTTCGGTTCGTGCCAGTGTTTGAAAAAGGTGAGGGAGGTGTTGAGTTCGACCCCTAGTACGCGGTATGTGTTTGAGGGGCCGATTGAGGGGATGGGGGCCGGGGTGGAGTTGACGGTAATGGACAATGATTGAAGGCGGGATGCGAGGAGTGTGATATTGGCAAGGGAAAGGGCGTTGCCAGTTCGCCAAAGGGCTCCGGTAATGCAGCATTTTCGGATGTTGACGGTCATACCTGTGTAGGCGCTGAAAAGGGAGAGTTTCCTGAGATGGATGGCCATGTTGGGGGTCGAGCCCGTGGCGAGGCTGAGGTCGTCGGCGAATCCGTGACCGGGGTATGTGGCTGTGGGTTCTGTGGGGTCGACGTTAGTGGTGGGGGGGCCTGGGCGATAGCCCCGGCTGCCCACGTTGAGCCAGCGGAGAAAGGGTTCAAGGAAGAGGGTAAATAGGAAGGGGGAGAGGGTGTCGCCCTGTAGGGTACCCCGATTTATGTCGATGGAGGGGGTGGGACCATATGGGGTAATGTAGTCTATGGATGAGACCCCGTAGAGGTGTTCGCATGCATCTACAAAAGTGGAGGGCATACCGAGTTGTCTCATGTGTTTAAACATGATGCGGTGGTCTGCGGCGTTGAAGGCGCCCTTGAAGTCCACGTACATTACGTAGATGTCTTTTTTGTGGAGTTTCGCGTCCTCCATGGCCATGATGATGGAGGAGAGGGCGTCGTGGATGCTGCGGTGTTGTCGAAAGCCGTATTGTTGGTCGATGAGGATGCCGTGGGTTTCGGCGCATTTCGAGCTTGCGTCTTTGATTAGTGCGGTCCATAGCTTAAGAAGGTTATTCATGAGGGCGATGGGGCGGTAGTTGTCAAAGAGGGTGGGGTCACCTTTTTATATGAAGCAGGCATGTTGTTTTGTGGCACCAGTCAGGGGGTGTGTAGGATTTGCGGGCGAGGGAAAACGTATCCTACCGTCACTAAAGACAGTAAAAAGATCCAGAGTACTACTAAAGTACTACTGACGTCAAAATATAGGGGATGGGTCGGTAGCTCGGATGAGCAATGCCGACCGTCTTCGCTCCGGGCTTGGCCTCCCTATGAGCGATATACTTATGACTACAGGGCCCGTCGGACGACGGGCACCGATCACCTCTCCCCACCCGAGCCTAGCTCACCCAGGTCAGTGGATCCGTAGGCACATCAGACGGTACACACTCCAAGGCGCAGCTTTCACAAATTTGAATTCGGTTCACATGCCAACATCTGCGCCGCCCACATCAAAAACACTCCGAGTACTCCGTCAAATACTACGACACACGTACGTACCCACTAGATTACAAAAACCACCCTTTCACGGAGCCGGCGCACTATCACGCGCCCCTCCGAGCGTCCGGACGTTCACATCAGACGCCCGCGAAGAACAAACCCAGGTCCCATCATACCTGGTCGTGTGCCGCCAACACACGTTGACCACCTCTAACCCTCTCTCTCCCCACATCAAAAACACCACACACACTCACATCGACACCCACCTGACGACCACCATGTCATCACCTTCCAACCTCCCGGACTCATACAATCAGGTCCTCCTTAAGGACCGCCCTACACCCCTCTTCGCGGACGACCACATCGGCCCCCGTAACCGCCTTGTGGGTCACCCACTCGCACCATTCCTTACGGCCCCATAGCTCGCAACTGCAGACCACGGACGAGGCACGCCCCTGGAACCCACACCGGGCACATGGCTTCAAACTCCCCTGGTCCTCTCAGCCCCGACGACTGCCCCCGACCTCGGAAGGGCCGTTGACCTCTCTGCTCGCCTGATCGACTCCTACCTCCTAACATGCCGGTACTCCACCGCCCCTCCCGACACTGCCAGCTTCTGGCTCCACGGTATGTTCCTCCCGGACACGCCGTCTTCATCACCCATGCTCATCTCCGCTTGCTCTCTTGCTCGACGCCGGCTTCTCGAAAAAGTTCACGCCCTAACCGATATCCCGGCCCGCGCGAGAAATATAATCGGACGGGAACTCGCCCATCGTGCGCGATGGACGGCCTCAGTCACCCGCACTCCACACCCCGCCATGCCCCAGCAACTCGATCTCACTCCTCTACCCGTCGCACTCTCACATGGCCACCAGGAGGTCCGGCTGGACATCCCCACCTCCTGCATAACGGTTGGCCTGCTTTACCAGCTCGCTTCACGCCAGCGTGAACTCCCGTCGGGAGGTCCGACGCCACCCCGCGCTGCCTCGGACCCCCAACTTTTAACCACCCTGAGTCAGCAGGAAATTCAGATTATCCGAGCAGTCGCCGTTCCCGCAATTTCAGGCCGCCGCATGAAAATTAGCTCCCCCCTGTTCACTCATCTATCCGGCCCAGACGTCGTTCCCCTGATACAGGCCCTCCTGCTCGATCGACTCGCCACGGAACTCGCCGACACCTGGAACGCCAGCGCCACCACTCCGACCCCCCGAATGGAAGACCTCCCGGAACCAGCCCAACTTCTGCTCCAGATCGCGGACGCCCTACAACCTACACGGGAACCCGTCCAGGTCGTGAACGACCCCCCCTCCTTCTGGATGCATATCCTCCACCCACCCCATAACCCAATTCTTTCACAATCAGGCCCTGTACATTTTCACGCCACACTTCAGAATGCTATTCACACCGTACCCCCCACCCCCCAAAACTACACAATTATCATCACTCCCCCCCCTCTCACAGGCCATGTCCCAGGCACCTCCTGGACTGACACCTGCCTCACCACAGTCCTCATCCAATCCCCCCACCCCCTCCCCTTCCCCTACCCCACGTCCAACGGCTCCATCCCTTCCTCACACTGGCTCTCCACCCTCCTCCATCAAACAGCTTCAGAATACGCACAATCACACACCCACTCCCACCGCCCCTCACCCTCCACCTTCGACATCTCACACCACACCTCCCTC